>JAHQIW010001533.1:0-145969 GCA_019055375.1 Parelaphostrongylus tenuis
TCATTGCTATTTTTACATTATATTTCTATATGAGTAATAACATAATGAGTTTGATTGTTAAGGTAAACTTGGACGCGAGTGGCGGCGTTGTGCTATGGGAGGACTGGTGCGCAGCATGGACTGGAGTTTCGCAATCCATGGGCCGCCGACGACAAGAGTCGAGCGCCTTCAACTGGTCCGTGCGGCCGCCGGGTTACGTTTCGTCTTCGTATTTGTTTCCTTCTCCCTTTAGCATACCGATCGCCTACAATTATTGTTTATGACTCGATGTGGCCCAGTTCAGTTGTCGTCTGCTGACTTTGTCCACAAGATGTAATTATGTTCACCACCTTCTACTTTCTGAGTGATTGCCGATGATGCACTAGACACTGTGATTGCAAACCCAGGTCACGGAGACGTGCCCAGTGGTGGGGGTCGTGGGCGACTCACCCCTAGGGATGGGTAGCGGGCTCGTAAGACGATCTCGAACATACAGTGTGAGAATTTATGACTTATGACGACTATGACACTCACACTTCGTCGACCCGACATACCGCCCTGGGGTTTCGTAATTCCGAGGCGACCACGATAGCCTCCCTGGTTCCCCCGTCTCCTGATTGACGTTTGCAAACCTTCTAAGTTGAATATGGTCAACTCTCGCTCTTTGTCCTCATGTATTCGACCCACGCTGACATACTACTCATGTTACGAAATAGCTACTACTCGAGCCACTACCATGTATTGATTTAACGACTGTTGCGAAATGTGAACTTTTGCTCCGCCAATTGGATTGGTTGGCGGATATGAATGTATTATATGTAATTATCATTTATTATAGGTTGTTTTCTATTAGCGATTTATTCTGGCTGTTATTCCTAATAAATTAATCCGCGTGGCAGGTATACTAACACATAGCATTCGACGGGGCATTCACTACTGCAACCACTACAAATTTTGGTGCATTGTCCTCTCGAAACAACCCGGACAACTCCTCCACGTTCGCACGGAACGACAGAGGTAAGTCAGTTCATTCTTTTACAGCTTTCAGCACAGTCTAGTGCATCCACGGTCCGACTCGACAAGGAGCTCGGGCACACACACGACTACGAACACCGCCTACAACGGCAACAACAGCAACATCCTCACAGCAGGATACAGCCTACCAAACGGATTCACAGTCCCACAGAAGGACAGAGGTCAGATCGGGAGAAAACAACCTCAGCTTGAGGAAACCTACCTACGTGAAGGCTTACGAAAACCGCAGTCCAGCAAGGTACCCTCGCAAAAAACCAACTAGGTTCCGAAACAAAGGAAACAACATCATCAACAAGCAATCATCCGACCAAACAAGGAAAGATCCAGTACGTCCAACTTTACCCAATTTGAATTTTCATTCTTTCAGGTCAGATTTGCCCAGTCTTTTGATTTTCGATTACACTTTGTTTTTCCATTTTCTGTTTTTGGTATACGTTTTGCAGAAGTTTCGTTATAGACGAACGTTTCTTCTTTCGTATTCTCTTTTCTTCTCGTTTTTCCGTTCGTATTTTCAGTTTAGCCGTAACCTTACGACCAGTTAGCGAGCGAGTCGAAGCCTAAAGCAGTATGTCACCCGTGCTCTCTTCAAGTCAATCTGTGCTCACAAGGGCATCTAACCAACTTGCGAGGGATTTAGACAGCAACGAAGCCATCATCAAGGATATACTGGGACTTCCTCAAGAAAGAAGAGAGAGCAAAGAAGACATGAACACATTACGAGTCAAGGTGCGAAGGTCAATAAACGAGCTCGACTTCCGAATGAACAATGTTCAAGCGGCACTGGACAAGTATAATGCCGCGGTAGACCAATTGGGCGCAAGTGCTGCGTCAGATAGAACTGAGATGGACAAAGTTGAAGAAATTATAGAAAAGACGCTAGACCTCTTGGACAGAGCTCAAGACCAGAAAATTAGTCTCATACACTGTTATGACGAAGTGGATCACTCACAAGCGAAGTTCAATAGCAGCGCAGGTCATAACGCACCCAGAGCGAACCTGCCTCCAATTCCAATACCGAAATTTAGAGGAGAAGTTTGGGAATGGGAAGCGTTCTGGGGAGCGTTCAACCACACGGTACACTCACAGGATATGGACGACTACTTGAAAATGAACTATTTGGTGGACGCGATGGAAGGCAAGGCGAAAACATTTGTCAAACAGTACGAAGTATCCAGAGAGTCCTATCAAATGGTTATAGCTCATCTGAAGAACAAATACGGTAACAAAAGAGCTCTGGTAGACCAACTACTAAACAGACTTCACACAACAGAAGCAAGGAGTGAACGCTTAGAAGATCAGGAGACATTGTGTGAATCATTATGTTCGATCATAAACCAACTGCGTCACAAAGGAGAGCCAGTAGACAGCATGTATCTTCAGCAGCAGCTCCTCAGGAAGTTTTCAAGAAAAGTTCAGAGATACACCTTGGATCGAACGCATCAGCTGGAAACTGAACAGAAATTGGAAGCAGAAGGTTGCACGACAGAAGAATTACTCAACATGATCAGTCAATATATAAGCAAAGAGCTCACAATAGAAACCCAAATGGGAAGAACACGCAGCTTCAGAAGAGACTTTCACATAGAAGAGGACTACAGCGACCAGCGCACTCGAATCAGCAGCGGTACGCAAGGGACAACTCCATGCATCTACTGCAAAAGAACAAGCCACAGATCGGTTGACTGCGATGAACTGAGAACGAATGAAGAAAGAGTGAAGCACATCAGAGCTCACAATTTGTGCATTAACTGCGGAGCACCGGGACATTCAGTGGCCAAATGCAAATCTGGACCGTGCCGAAACTGCGGCAAACAGGGCCACCACACCTCAATCTGCAAAGACAGAATTGTGCCACTGGACAATTCGGTAAGGAAAGAGGAGAAAGTTGAAACAGACGGAAGGCAAAGACCTGAAAAACGACAGGAGTCAACGAAGAAACCCAGCAATCCAAAAACGTCCAAAGCTAGCGCACTGATCGCGGACACTACAACCAAAGCGGAAATTGTTGTGCAATCTCGGAAAGGTGAGGCAACGGACGCACAAATTTTAGCGGGAGAAGCTCAAGTTTTCAACAAAGACACCAAGGAGCAAGAACAAGTGTACGTGATATTTGACACAGGAGCAGATAGATCGTTCATCACTAAAGATCTGGCGGAACGACTAAAACTGCCGCAAACCGACTCTACGGACTTGACGATACACACGTTCGGAAATTTCGAACAAGTCAAGAAGAATTGCGGAGTTACAACCGTCCAGTTGCGAGACGCACAAGGTGAATATTACGACATCAAAGTAACCATAGTCGAAAACTTTACAAACCCATTGCGACGTGTACCGCTAATCAAACAGGATAGAGTCTTCCTACGTGACAATAACATCAAGCTTTCCATCGATCCGCACACTAACAGCATCCAACCAAAAATCCTCCTTGGATGTGCAGACCTCTTCTCCCTGCTGGACAACGGCTTAGCTCCGAAGAAGATACTACCTTCAGGACTACTTCTAATCTCATCAAAACTAGGATACCTGATAACCGGAGCACACGAAAGGGACCAACATGCGTCAAACGACAGCACACTTTTGTTCACGGAAACTACCAATCCTGATAACGATCAGGACTACCTTCCACCGGACGAAAGCGCATCAATCAGGACGAGACAGCAAGCAATCAAAGCACTTATGTCAAGCCACAAGTTAACAGAACGATATTGGACAATCTGGAGCCAGCAATACCTCAGAAGTTTGCGAGAGACACATAAGCTCAACATGGATAAGAAGAGAAGCACGACGACCTTACCTAAAGTAGGAACCGTTGTACTCATTCACGAACCGATACTACCTCGAAACAGTTGGAGAATGGGCCGAATCATTAGCATACAGCAATCAGACAATGGAGCGGTACGAGAAGCGCAAGTAAGACTGCCCAACGGACGTACTATCAGGCGACCGATCAATCTACTAATTCCTCTTGAGTTGGACGATGATGAACAGCCACCATGGGCCCGAGACGTGAACGAAGACCAGCAGAGCAAGGACGAACATGAAGACAGACGATACAACCTGCGCCCACGAGCAAAGACGAATGACAGTACAACGAAGACAACGCAACAATACGAGGCCAACAACTTCTAGCAATCCACTGACGTCAACGCAAAAGACACAATGACCTAAGTTTAATTTTATATCCTAGTTGTTACACGTCATTAACCACATCATTGCAGGTTCTATCACGGTCACGGACGAAACAACGAGCAGAATGGACAACGAACCTCGCCTTCTCGGGGCCCGACTATAGCAACTCATGCAACATTCATTGCTATTTTTACATTATCTTTCTATATGAGTAATAACATAATGAGTTTGATTGTTAAGGTAAACTTGGACGCGAGTGGCGGCGTTGTGCTATGGGAGGACTGGTGCGCAGCATGGACTGGAGTTTCGCAATCCATGGGCCGCCGACGACAAGAGTCGAGCGCCTTCAACTGGTCCGTGCGGCCGCCGGGTTACGTTTCGTCTTCGTATTTGTTTCCTTCTCCCTTTAGCATACCGATCGCCTACAATTATTGTTTATGACTCGATGTGGCCCAGTTCAGTTGTCGTCTGCTGACTTTGTCCACAAGATGTAATTATGTTCACCACCTTCTACTTTCTGAGTGATTGCCCGATGATGCACTAAACACTGTGATTGCAAACCCAGGTCACGGAGACGTGCCCAGTGGTGGGGGTCGTGGGCGACTCACCCCTAGGGATGGGTAGCGGGCTCGTAAGACGATCTCGAACATACAGTGTGAGAATTTATGACTTATGACGACTATGACACTCACACTTCGTCGACCCGACATACCGCCCTGGGGTTTCGTAATTCCGAGGCGACCACGATAGCCTCCCTGGTTCCCCCGTCTCCTGATTGACGTTTGCAAACCTTCTAAGTTGAATATGGTCAACTCTCGCTCTTTGTCCTCATGTATTCGACCCACGCTGACATACTACTCATGTTACGAAATAGCTACTACTCGAGCCACTACCATGTATTGATTTAACGACTGTTGCGAAATGTGAACTTTTGCTCCGCCAATTGGATTGGTTGGCGGATATGAATGTATTATATGTAATTATCATTTATTATAGGTTGTTTTCTATTAGCGATTTATTCTGGCTGTTATTCCTAATAAATAAATCCGCGTGGCAGGTATACTAACACATAGCATTCGACGGGGCATTCACTACTGCAACCACTACACTGCCAATGATCGATGATTGCTGTCGGAATGTGCAATTTCCCCAGAGAAGTACTCTACAAATTGATGATTGTAGGCTTATGAAAGCTTATTTCACTGTGTGCTAAAAGTCACACCATATAAGCTTATTGAGATAGTCAAAGATCGTAAAAACCGTTCCAGTTTTACGCGTTGCACATCGTCACAAAATAAGAAGTAAGAAATGGAGATTCGCTACTTTTTCCCTGGTGCTACCTTGGTATAGAAAAGTGGCAATTTTGAGGACACGTGGACTTTCTTTTTACTAAGAAAGACTTTTATAGTAGACGTTTAGTAACATATCATTCTTTCTGATCATAAACTGTCTTCAAGGGCACGAATTTCACCATTAAATCACCAAAACACCAACTGCAAAGTTTAGAAGACTAGATGTTCACTCAGAGTGTAAAGACTAATCTTAATTCTTTTGCTTCAGAGCACTAAAAAATCAGTTCAAAAAAGTCAAATTAGTTTTTGAAATCTACACTTTTCGAACTATCGAACGATTATCAAAACTCCATTGTAAGGTCAGGCAAAAACGATAGCGAAGCACGCAAAGCACTCCGAAAGCGAAATGCAGTTTTCACATAAAACATAAAAAACCCACATTTGCTATTTAATTCAAAAACCAAGTATGTACTTGAAATCAACATCTTTCAAGCTATCGAATGATTACTGAAACTTTGTTAAATAAACCTTTGCTCTGTGAAAAGGCCATGTGAACATGATTGCAAATCACACTGTACACTCCGAAGAAAAAAACGCAATATTTTCTTTGTTGCTACAGCTCACTGAAAAAATATTCCTAAAAGTCAAGGATACCATCAGAACCGCAATTTTTTCAACTATCGAATAGCTGTCTAAAGTCATATGAGAAGTTTGTGTTTGACGAGAAAATCACGAGAATTCGCATGTGCCATGAGTGGTACACGCAGTCCCGAAATGTTAATCTTCCGCACTGATCGATCATTACAGTGATTCTAATTAGCAATCATGAAATACTGCAAAAGTTCATGTTACTGTTTGCAACAAACAATACTAATAAAAAGTAACCGATTACTCTTTGTCAATATTCCAAGGCGTTCGACCTGCCTGTCAGTCGATGTATAAAAATGACGATAAGACAAAAAAGGAATTAATCGCATGGCGTTGATGATTCCTCAATAAAATATATGATAAATCAACTTTCCGAGTATCATTAGAGGGTAATGGTACCTGACCTGTACAACGACTGACAAGAAAAGTGTAATCAAACTGGGGCAGCATCGAACCATAATTGTGTGTGTTCTACAGAGCACGTTTAGCCATCGGTTTACATTTGTTTCTACACTGAGTTGATTCATCGGTAGATGTTATTCATCGGTAAACTACCGCAAATTGTCGTAAAGGTCATATATGTATCATACAATTCTATACGAAGCTAAATAATTGAAGACGAATCCACTGCGCATCCCTCGGGAACTAATCAACTCCGAGAGCTTTATCCTAGTTGTTCTTTGTTCTGTTAAGACTCATGCTGTTGAAAGATGTGATAGAACATATCGAAAGAATTCATTACTTTGCTTCTTTTTAGGGTATTTCGTTTATGGTTCTCTCAATAGTTGTTTTGTTCTTAGCGTGATATTCGTTAATTTTGGCGAATTTCAAGCAAAAATAATTGGAAACCTATAAAACTGACTGAGTACAACATAGTTCAGTGCTGGAAATGATAACCGACCCGCTTCCGAAGAGTCAATGAATATTTCAGGAGTGGCAATGACTATTTCTGAATAGCTGACATCCTAAGTTATTCATGTTGATTGAGTTCTTCAAAATAGTCGGCGATGCAAAAATCGATGTGAATAATGGCAACTCATTCGCGATCCGTAGTTCAAATTATGCTCATTTGAAGGAGATTGAGAAAAAAACCTTATTTGATTTACGAGACCCAGTGGTCGTTTATTGTACATAGTATAACAATAGATCTAATAAGACGCTGTCATAAAGTTTTCAATGGAATCGTTAGGAAAAAAAAACCGTGAAGGTCGGTGATGTATCCCCCATCTAAGCACTTGTCTCTTTATGTTTCACAAAACAAAAAAGAAAATCCTGCGAGGAAAACTGGATTTGATCAGCTTTGATGAAAATCGCTTGGAACAAGACTTCATTGAAATTCTAAAATAATTACTTCATTGAAAAATGCTATTCAAAATAGAAATCCATCTCATCAACTCTTCTCAAATCTTGCCTTAAGCATTCAATGTAGTCTGTAAGAGTGTTTAGAGCCTTTTCGAGGTAGGTACTTCAGAGCCATATTACTTTTCGGCGGTGTCGCCCGCTTCATCAGTGGCCCATGCGCCACACCAAGCCCCGCTATTTAGCAGGGATGGGGAGATGTTATTTTTGTTGATAAAAAGGATAAAGCTCTCGGCGTTGATCAATCCCTGATGGATGCGCCATGCATTCGACTTCAATTTTCAACTTCGTTTGAGGTGATTGAATGCATATCTGGCCTTTACAATGACTCGCGGTGGCCTCACGCTGAACCAAGTCAGTGCTGCTTATCCTCCCAGACAAGTCTGAGACCTGTCTGGTACCAGTTTGCCGACCCCGTAGGGATGGATGGCTTGGTGAGCCATGAGCGCGAGATCGAACCATTGACCTCGTGTGCGACGCAGAGCTCCTCTAACCACTGCGCCACATGCGCTCACTTTTGTTGATAACATTTGATATTGTGTTATCACCACTTTTTTGGCTATGAATTACTGCTGGTAGTGAATGTGAATGAATAACGTCTCCTCATCCCTGCCATATAGGAGGGTTTAGTGTGGCGCGTGCGCCACTGATGAAGCGGGAGACACCCCCAAAATCTACGTGTGGCTCTGACGTATCAATCTAGAAAAGGCTATAAACGTTTTCACAGACTATCTGATCTGATTAATATACAAAGAAACATTATTCAAGCAGGCAAATTTTGAACTATTTGTTGCTTCATGTATGTCACTTCTTAACGTAGGCTTTCTTCTCTTTGCCAGTTCTCGTTAATTTGATAACCACACATGAAACTGATTGTTTAAAGGCAAATAGATCGCAAATACGCCTTCACTTCGATGCTGCACTCAGAAATGAATGAATCTCCATCAAGCATGAGTCGATAAACTGACACCAGACTTGTGTGGGATAGTGAAAAGATTCAAATGATCATTTGTAAGATTCTGTTAGTAAGCACACGTCAAGTATTTATTCGCCCACTTCTACTAGGTTCAGGAAGAAGTTTCTTAACGCCCGCGAGAAATTCAAATAATTTGTTTGATTCACACAGCATCGGTTATCGTAAATTCATGGAAAAATCTCAGAAATATTTCCATAAGAACAGCTGAACCGAGTCTGCGACGAGCTGAACGGAAAGTATCCGGCGTTTATTCCTCGAAAGCGAGCGCTGTTTCAGCAAAACAGTGTCAAACCTTTTACACCGCAAAGAAGGCTAAGGAGAAGTCTCTAATGAATGCGAGGGAGTCGAGGTTTTGCCGCACCCAGCCTATAGTCCGGATGCTGCGCCGTCTGATTATGATCACTTCCTCTAATAGTACATCGAGACATTTGAATAAGTTGAAAAGGCATGTCAAAAGTTTTTTGATTCAAAGCCCTGGGAACGTACACTTCGAGGAGATCCCGAAGTTTGCAGACCGTTGGCAGAAGATCGTGTATAGTGAAAGTCTTTTTTCTGAAAAATTATTATTGTTGTTTTTCGTTTCGAGTGTTTTTCAAGACCACGCTCTACTTTTAATACGCTTGACAATGTTTATTTTAGTCACGCATGCTATTGTTTGATTAATGCTGTTTCAATTGAATTTATGTGTGAATTCTGAGTCTGCAGCGGATGTTAAGGTTTTTTTTTTCAACGCAATATGAATGGAGTCTAATGTGTGCACATATCGAGAGTATTCATCGACTTTGCACGCTACTCTCTATGTTTTTTTTTTGTTCGGCGTAAGTGGTAAATTAAATGTCAGAAATGAGAAATTCTGCATCAAAGTCTTTGAAATATCATAAAAACTCAATTAAAATGTCAGATGAGTGCAACATGCGAAAAATTGCAAATGACCTCGAGAAATGACAATTCTGCGCAAAGATTGATTTCTATCATATTGGTTGCTATCTAAGAAATATGCTAAAGGCAAAGTCCATGTACTATTTTTCCTTCTCGACCTAATTTTATAAACGTTTAAGTCGGCGGACGAAAAAAACTGAACACTTATGGTAAGGAGATAGGAGCAAAACTTGCAAGTTCGAGTGAAATTTGAGCCCGTGATTGATTTTACCAAGAACACACGCGTTTTCCATCACGCCAAGCGAGGTCTTTGTTTGCCTTTCTCTCATATATGTTATCACTCTATCGATGCAATCAACAATCTTCCATTACCGAAAATAATTAACGAGTTAGAAAGCACAGCGATCCTGGTACAACGCATTTTCGCGGTTATTTCTGGTATTGTATCGTATTATCAATATAGAACATGAGGCAAATTGAAGTTAAGACACCCAAAAAAGAGCTCAAAACTCGTAGAATATTTGGGCGGATTTGCTTGAACGATGAAGGCAAGAAAGAGTCTAAAGTTAATCAATAGCTAACGGATTTGACATGAGTGTCTTTCGACATTAGACTGGCATAAATTTACCGACCACGAGGGATGAAGGGCTAGGTGAGTCCAAGACGTATGTTTGAACCAACGGCCACGTTTACAATGCACCGAGCCTGTACAGATTACCGAATCTTCTCTTTTTTTGCTCAAAATTTTGAATTTTTTTTTGTTGATTTTTCACCCATAGGAGACGCTGTGCTGCTGTTGTCTAATGATATTAGAATGACCTATTAAGGACAAAGCGATTCTGAAGTAGCAAAATCGACAAAACACCAACCAGTGTGTATTGAATAAATTTTGTTGTTAATTCAGATGTGCGACTCTTTCTAAACCTCGGCATGGGTAATGAAAATGCAATTTTTCACGATCTGTCCTTTTCTTTGAGAAAAGTAAACGAGGTTGGTGCTCGTTTTTATTGAGATTCGATGGCTAACGTTTAACAAGACCTAGACAAGACAAGATTCGAACAGTCGAACAAGTAATCCTCTCATAGAGTGGAAGTACACAACGATGTTGACCTTAATGTGGACTTCGATATGGTGGCCATAACCCTGAGGCAAAAGCAAAATCATCAGCGCGAAAAACTCTTGAGGTCTTCTGCATAAACCGCAAAAGTTCAAGAATGATCAGAAGGGGAGAGTGCCTCAATATTACAAACAAAACGCACCTTATTTCAGCTTCATTTTCCAGTCTGAGCAGGATTCATTTCTCACAATGTGTCACATAACACAGGTGATCTCTTCCATATAAGTGTTAAAAGGGGAGTACGTTTTTATAATGGCCAGAATTTTCAATTATTTTGTATTAGATTCCTAGTGCATACGAATATTCAGCGAATAATCACGTATGGTATGATATCTACGTGAAGGCTCTGACAAATATGTGGTTGCCCGAAACGTTAGCAATCGAATTTCAATTGGGAGCACCAACTTCATGCAAGTTTTAATTAAGAAAAGTACAATCGTAAAAAAATATGTTGTTAAAGTCCTATGCAAAAAACGGCTCTTAGATTCTTAGTTGGGTTGAAATCTAGTTCATCTTAGTTAAGTAGTCATATCTGACGGCTATCAATACTTCCATATCATTAGAAGTTCTCCTAGGATTATATGGAGTAATGAGCCAAAGGTTTTGCTTCAAGCTTAATAAGCAACTAGAAACACCATTGCGAAACATAATGGCATTCTGCCTTCGTTGAGCAGTTTCGAATTATTTTGCGACCTTTTGTTTACGTGTTGTCGTCTTTATGCCCACTTGAATTTTCCGATTCAAGAAATCACAAGCAGCTTGTTTTCGAGGACCCGTAAAGTGAACCCAGATGGCACATAAGAGGATAAACAAAGACCAGAAGCGACCGTGTATTTGGTTTGTAATGTGATATTGTTCTAGAAATGGATTCTAATTTGCTGTCATATTAGACTTCAAAAAATAAAAAGTAAGAAATAAGTAACAATAAGAAGTTTTGACAAAATCTTCAGTAATATTTCATGTATTCGACTTCATCAAGCATCGTAGAGATGAGACAATATGTATTTCGCCTGTAAAACAACTCTCCGGAATATATCAATGTATTAGGCAGCTACTTAAACCCTATAGCAATAGTTCGGTGCCAATCTACGATCCATGGAGGACTTAGGGCTTGATCTCTTTAAAACGCAATATTGAACCATTCACCGAAAATAAACAAATTTATAGTGCACAGCACCGCTAACCACTGCGCTTCATGCACCGCATCGAAATTATATTCACAGAATGTGTCCTTCATGTAGGTAAAAAATACTCTGCAATTAAGTTAGGAAGTATATTAGAAATGTAGGGAAGTAGAGTGCGAAAAGTAAAAACATTGTTTACGTCAGCAGAGGAAAACAAACTACGCATAATTACACCCAGCTTAAACGGCAAATCTCTGCAAACTAATCGTGAGTAATCTTCTATTTAAAAATGGAAAAAGTAAATATATCGGAGTGGTTTAGAGCTATCGTCAGCAGATATCTCCTGTGCTCACGCTGGATCGGTTTACATCTGTCACGTGCTTTTCCCTTACGATTGTTCTCAATAAAATGATTAGATGCGGATGACATCCCACGGAAAGCAGAAAATTGTAAGTACAACATGCCAATCAAGCATAAGCACCATGCTGGAAAAAGACTCGGAACACTCGAATGCTGTGCTATTTATTAAGCTTTTTTTTGAAGATTTTTTTCATAGAGTAAGATGGCCAATTACTGGTCCTCATTTCAGTGGGAAGAGAAGAAAACACACTGTTAAGTCTAGATATTGGAGAATAATTTGAACAGTGTTTTTCATCAACACAGTTGGAGGTAAGGACAAGAACGCTAGAAGCGCTGAACCTTGTACTCAATGTGAAACCATGCCATCTATGCCTGTATGCAAGTATTATACATTGGTGATTTCCATTAAGCCTTTCGCAAATCCAAACGTGAGAGAAACTTATTACACACCCCTGTGAAGTTTGTGCGTCACAACGGAGTCTTATGAGTTATGAGAACAAATGGAGTATTTAAAAGAAAACGCTGGATGTGCGAAGGTGCTTCTGACGCGCATGAACTATACGTATCGTCTCAGTTCTGATGGGAATATGGAAGTATTTGGCTGAGTGGATTACACATCCGCTACAATTTTCCCATTCTCAAAGGAAGATGGAATTGGTCAAGACGTCAGCTGTCGTGAATCGATAGTATGCTTACGGTCTTCTTTCTTCACAAATGTTGACTGATTCTTGAAACTCGGAGACTCTTGGGGTAGTTCCACCCGCGCCCATCTTCAGAGTGTGCGTCTCAATCACCATGAGATTAAGGCCTATACTCTCATATCAACTCGTGTCTGCTCGACGAGAAGGTACGTTAGAATCTAAGTGAAATAGACGAAGCTTTTGAAGATGTTGAATGAGAAGTAGCCAATAGAAAGAGATATGTCTTATCATAAAATGAATCACTTTGTACCACAAAAAAGTGCGTTTGAAGAAGCAATTCGTAATAAAGTAAAAGCATCCTCAAGCATTTTTTAATCACAATTTCAGAAAATCTAGCATCAAAATCGCTATCGATAGAAATCAGCACTATAGTAGCAAAGTCATGAGTTCATAGAAATAAATTTGAAAGTGTCATATTTTCAAACAGTTGGAAAAATCCAATAGTTTTGCTCAAAAACGCGATGTACGATGAACTTCTAAGCCATTACCATAGCGATATGAAGTGACATGGCAAAAAATAATGTTGTCATTATTGAAATAAGTTGGCATGAAAGAAGGATAATGAGCTACCTAATCCAGATGGCACATAGTGCATTCCAGTGGCGCACCGCCCACTCAAATGAGCGTGGTGTGAAGAACCATTATTCCTCTGTGGTTTGAGATTTAAATGATCTATGATA
This sequence comes from Parelaphostrongylus tenuis, assembly GCA_019055375.1. NCBI lineage: Eukaryota > Metazoa > Nematoda > Chromadorea > Rhabditida > Metastrongylidae > Parelaphostrongylus > Parelaphostrongylus tenuis. Next base: position 13,283 of record JAHQIW010001533.1, read on the forward strand.
TTTTGTAGATAGTCGGCAAAACAAAGATATCGTTTACTGATATTGTTGCCTGGAAAGATGATATGCAGAGTTTATCTTCAAGGAACACATGGCTTTCTCGATACCTCAACGTGTGAGTGTCACGTAATCGTATTCTTTCACATGTTGCTCCAGATCAATCCAGTGGGCTACGTGCCCTCGAGGAATTATTAAAGACGACAGTCTCAGTAAATGTACTATTAACTTTGTCTTTACTTTAGCTATGAACGTTTCCTTATACCTCTAATGAGTTCACTACATACCAAGCTAAGCATATTCTTGATGCTAAAATGTGACCTGTAGCGAATTATTTTTTTTAATCTACCTGCACTAGTCAAGTAGGAATCAGCTTGCAACTTCTACTTGAAAACGCAACTAAGAATAGAGCAATTTGTGGAATGGTTGTTGTCATGGATAGATAGGACGTGGTAACGTAGTGAAAAACTTTCGTGAGGTCCATCAAGGCCGAAAACATTCTAATCTTACGTCCGGAAAACACCATTGTTGAAGACCTTTTTGGTTTCCTATAAAATTTATAATTCTAAACATCATTTAAGTTTTTGACGTCACCCCAAGATGTCCGACATAACTTCCCATTCACAATGTCAACACAGGAATTGAATCACATATGTATTCGAAAAAGTTCATCAAAAGAATTGTGCAATGCGTCTGACATGTCGGACGCATTGGAGAACTTCCAAGAAGCACTTTTGAATTGTAATACGATTTCCGAAAAAATCCTTAGCTACACGGCAGAAATTTTCGTTCGATCTACTTTCGAGAATAATTGAATTTCAGTATTGGAATCTTCTCTCTGATTCATTGACGCTGTCCGCAGAGTTGTGCGAAACTCGCAGCACAGCTGCCTTAGACTCCGAGAAGATTCATCTCTCAATCAGTATTTAGCATTAGATCTAAGAAAACAGTAAAAAGATGATCACGTTCCCATCGAATCAACATCCCATCTCAAACTCAAGTCCTACCACCTCCGAAGTCGAATGGAAAACGAAATGGATAGGTGGAATTCCTAAAAGTAGCACGATTGGGAGGAAACGATTATTCAAATAGCCTGTTCATAACCACCATTTATTCAAATGGGGTGCAGTGCAGTTGATAGTGATGCGCGATGTCAGAAAACAAAGTTCGGTCTCATTTCTCAAAACTCGCCAGCAGGTTCACATCGAGGACATCTAGCTCGGCTATCTCCAAGATTACATGTAAATTGTCTTTGCCAGGATTCTATGACATAGACACGAAAAAAGAACGGTTTTCAAAATGACGGAATTGCGAAATGACTGTCAGAAGAACACGAAAATGTTCGAAGACCTTGATGAAGGATGAGTATAAGCAAACGAATTGAATGAGAGAATTCCTCGGACCCACACTGTAGATATGGTGACGGATCATGTAGACCAGTTCTCCAAGCCGTGTGCAAATTGAGAATTGAGGCTTTGCTTGGCCCGATACGAAATCGATCCAAATACTATTTTATATCACTTAGCGGCATCGTTCTCTAATGCGCCTCGCCCATTCCACGTCTAGGTAGTAAGATTCAGCGCAGAAAGTTCATAATAATCGATGGAAGAGATAATTGTTTTTTATTATTACAAGCTTGGTGGAATTCCTTGCTATCGTGGCTGACGTTTCCATAGCAAAAAAGTTACGTTATCAATTATTTTCTAGCGGAAATGTGTAGTCGTGTGATGAAATATTGCCGACAAACGTGCATCTTTGCTATTTCCTCTTCTTCTCCATCACGTGATGAAGAGATCAACAAAAGAAAAACTCGTCAGAATGGATACCTATTTGCATATTTGAGAAGTACTAATGCTTGATATAAAATGGTACTAGGATATCAAGTAAATGTAGAAAAAAAAGGTACTTTCCGCTTGGTAGCTTATAATTGCAAGCCTATCCTTTACGGTGGGCAAGAAGTTTTCGTAAAGGGCATTAGCAATTATTCGAAAGCTGAAGTTTCGAATTAGCGCTGTGCGTGCCCAATTTTCAAAAATACCCTCTTATAGCGTTGATTTCCAAAACAAGACTATTTTTCATAAGCTCATGTTTGTCGCCGAACAGAGCTCTTTCTTTAAACTATTATTAATCATATATACCTTTTTTCGAGTGCTTTATTAAGATCACGCTCAAATTTCATTCTATCCTTTCATTATTATTTGAGCCAACTCGTCATGTGGTCTGGTGAGGGCTCTTGTGCAGCCCGATACACTTGTTTCGTCCTTACAGACTCGTTCAGGTTCAGTACAGACAGGTTCTGCCCGACTGACGAGTCTCGAATCAAAGGTATAATATGATAAAAATACCAGCCAGAGAGCAATCGAGTGCGAAAACACTCCGTGTTAGGTATCGCTTGACATAGAGTTTAAAACGTTCGCCTTTGATAACTCTCTGTAAGGGAGCAGAGCTCCCGAGAGAGCTGACTATAAAAATATTGAAAGACGACGGGTTCTGCCCGACTGACGAGTCTGTAAGGACGAAACATGTGTATCGGGCTGTACAAGAGCCCTCACCAGACCACATGACAAGTTGGCTCAAATAACAATGAAAGGCTATTGTTAATCAATCGATGGTGTAAAATCAAACCGATTCAAACATTGTGCTTATGTGCTGAAAAGACCGCTTCTCTGCAACGAAGCAGGCAAGAAAAGACTGACTCACATGCACGAGTAAGTATTCTTTGGCCAGTTCACGGGCGGTGGGGCGAGGGCGATCGGCGTGAACATCGATCGACGGTGCCTAGGTGAGGTGTACTTGATTAGGCATTGTTTCTCCACTTTGGAAGAAACTCCGGGAGTCTGATGCTAGAAGATTTTCACTACACGTTCATGTGCTTTTTGCGCTTCTAGTGAGATTATAATTTGATTGCGGGGCCGATGTGAAACATTATTCTATTCTTAATTTTCCAGCGTTATAAAAGGGCCTTCAAAAAACCAGCCACACAGCGATAACTTGAGACTTGCGTTTTCGAACTATTCAAAATACTCTTCATAAAAACTTATTGTTCAGCGTAGGGACAGGCTTCAAAATCTGTGCGACTAAACAGAAAAGAATCGGAAAAACATTTCTAGTCAAGCTTAGGAGATTTTAGATGATGTGTAAGACAAAGGCCATCATCATTTGGAATAAGCTAAAAGCAATTGCTGCAATTCTTTTTACATCACCAACCTTCTACAGATGTAATCGCAATTTGTCTATGAATTCAGATGTAATTTAATAATGAATTCTTCTTCATAAATATCCTTCAATTCTAGTCGACAAGATTATTTCTGAAATTTTGGGATCACCGTGCTCAGCATATCATTTCCAGGTACCGCATTCAGCTATTCCTTTGTAATCATTCCCTCAAGGATAGTGGAAACCCTTCTCAAAAAAGCTTCATGACAATTTATCTTTTACGAAGGTATGAGAGATTGCTTGGTACGGGGCCGTTCCGAAACTAAGGGTAGTGAAGTACTCATTGGCATTTGTATCATCGTACTTCCTGCAAACAAATCAAGATCTCGAAGAAGCAAATGGAATTTATTATGATCAAGATAGAATAATCATTTGGGTAATGATAGCTTTCTTCTACCCTAATAGCAGACCTTTTCAAAATTTAGTAAAATGCCATTTCACTCACTCGCTAACCCAGTAATTACAGCGCAGTCGTTAATAATGCACCCCATCAAAGAACAAGGTGCTTATTCGCCCCCCTCACTAGCACTCTGCTATAATTACTCACGAACTTCTTGATTTTACTGTTTCCAGATTACACGCAGAATGAGCTCAATTAGCATCCTACGACAGCCATAGAAAAGACAAAATCTAAAAGCACCGGCCGGAACAACATGCAGTATGCTCAGTGGATCTTGTGGAGGATGCATGCGAGGTACCGAATTAAATGCAAGTGTTGAGAGTAGATGTGACAACGAGTCACTCAAATAAATAATAAAAATAATTCAGTGCGGGTGGAGCCAGCTGACGTTTTTTTTCTGCTTTAACGCCATAAATAAATATGAAAATTTCACCTATTTGGCAGCATTTTGCGATAGCTCCATGCGTGACATGAAAACATTCTTAGAACTACAACATATAAGCTTAGCTTTTGATAAAGAAGACGAGAGAATGATTTGACATCTTTTCCAGTAGCTTGTGAGAATATATAAATCCATCATCTTCCTATAATTACGGATTATCTAAGAACTCGTAAGAGTCGGGAAAGAAAGTGTTTACTAAGCAAAAATTTCACCATATTGTGTTCGTACGTATAAATGAGGTGCGATGGAAGTAAAGAAAAAGTATCAAAGGCATTATGAAGACGACAATTATGTAAGGGCTTATTATTATCGTTGATTACGAAGCTTACGCTGCGTATGACAAAAAAATTCTAGACGTAATCCGATCTGAACATAACTGACAGATTAAGGAGGGTCGACCAACGGCTAAGAGCTGCATGTCGAAGAACTTATGAGTTGTCCAAGTTCACTTCAGTTGCTTAATCGAGGAAATGCGATTGCATTTCCATTACGACAAAGGAGCTGCTCGAAAAGTGAAGAAAGCTGAAACTTGGTCCTAATGCAACACATAGCCTGGATAATGTTGAATGCCAGTTGAAGAAGAGCTTCTCAAGAGGATCTACATCAGTACAGGCAGAGGAAACTGTTGGAAGCAGCAACGAAAGATCTAGTCTGAAGAAGTGCATCAGAATTTGAGGAAATATAGTGTTTTGATGTCAGCGCTGATGAACGAAAATGGAGTCACTAAAACTGTCCGCTATGATTTAGAATTGAGAAGGTAAATGTTCTACACCAGTCTTTCCGGTTGCGCCTATCCCGCTTTGGGCTCTGAATTCCCACTAAAGAAAAGGCACCAGGAATTCTACTCTCAAACAGTTCGTTACGTCAGAAAACATGAAAGAAGGCAGAGCTTCAGAACCTTTTAACATCACTGCCTACTCTCTGAGAGCGAAGGCCATAATCGACATGCACTTCTCGCAACACATATTAGGTGTACAAATATGACTCCGCCGTATTCCTTTATTTGCTGTGATATTGGTTAAAGTTAAGATAGGAAAATTCTTTTTACCCTCATCTGGAAGTCTGTTAGAGCATTAATTATTGATGTCTATCTCTATTTACAAAATACTTGATATGAGGGTTTTATAGGACGTTAATTTTAGATGACGACTTTTGAACTGAAAACGCCATTTGCGGTAACATTACTTTACAGGTTTACTAAAAAAAAAGAATTGAAATTCACTGATTTTGATATTGTTCAAGCGCATTTTCTCGCGAAAATTTTGGTATACAACTTGCCTACACTCGTCCTAAAATGGAGGTGTCGTGGGAACAAAATCACTCACTGCCCATGCACGAATGGCGTGTAGGGGATCGATGCTAGTGAAGCAACGCACAACATTGATGGAACTTGGAGCGACCTCCATCTTAGGGCAAGTACAGACAAGCTGTGTACCAAACTGTTCACAAGAAAATGCGCAATTGAACGATATCAGGATTATGTCATGATCAGTGCATGAATTCTATCAAAAAAAAAAAAACCAAAGCGGCACGAACTTTGCAATTTTCTTATGTCATAATGCCCGATTTCATAAAGCAAAACCAATCGAAAAAGTCACAAAAGAGCTGAGCTGTGGAATTTTAAGATGTTTCATCCTACCGCCTCACTCTCTCAACATTGCATCGACACATAATCATTTGAAATACCAAATTCAAATTGCAAATTAGCAAATTTGAAGCACGGCGTATTTCGGATAAAAAAGTCGCCATTTTCAAAGTCCCATAAAAGCGATCATATAAAATTGTGTATAAAAGACATATAGATAAATAGCGTTTTCAACGCACCTTCAGACGAAAAAAAAAAGTTTACATATATTTATTTTCCTATTATTACAGAGAAAAAGAAACGGCGGAATCATTTCTGTACATCTAATATGATAGCGTACCTCCAAAGGAGGGAATTGCAGACCGGTTGAGGACATCGCCTCACAGTCATTCTCCACAAAAAGGAGTGACCGAAGGTGTGTTCGTGCCTTTCGTCCGATATGGTTGATAAGTTTGATTTATAAGCTCTTTACGAAAAGTATCCTTTTGTGCTGATCAAAAGTATTAGATGAGACACAATCGGTTGAGCATGGAGGTTTTAGACAGGAATTTTGCTGCATAGAGCACAAGAAATCTGATCGAGAGTCATAGAAGTTCATCGGGACTTGCTTTCAATTATAACTTTAGTAAACTACGAAAAAGCATATGATAATGTCGAAACGAGTGCAATTCTACGAACTTTCTCTGCCAGAGGGTGGATCCGCCTTACATAAAAACTCTATGAGACTGTTATTAGAATCGCCTTACGAAACTCTTCATTGCCACACCGCAATGAATAATAAAGTAGCTCGATTGGAACAAGAAGTGCATGCGTATTGATGACATATTCCTATCGAGTCGTCGCTTCACGGATGACATCGTCTTCTCGGAAAGTACTACTTATGCTGAGACAATATTCAAGAAACTCAACGAAGCGGGAAAAAAATTGCACTGCGCACAATTGCACTAAGACCCCCTTCGCGTGTATCTAATGATTCAGTAGTGAACAATTTGATATAAAGGGTACGATGATTGCGAAGACCATTTTGTATGCCTACATTCTAGGGTTGCCATTGAACATGGGGAATAGCATAGAAACATGAGCCGCATTAGGACCTCTCAAAGAAGCTAACGATCAAATGAAGTATCTGAAACTGCGTTTTATTCTTCCCAACTCAACAATCCTTCCAGCGTCTTGCCATGAATCAGACAAGTGGGCTGATAAGTCGACCACGACAAGATTACTATCGGCACCTCATAGAGCTCTTAAACAATGTTTTTTAAAATCTAGTCGACACCCACAATATCTAGCCTTCCTACGCAGCTCAGATGTTTAGAACCTATCCTATCTTCGTGATGCAGAAAATTATATATTGATAGCAGAGCGCAGATGAGTTGGCTTTGTAGTGAAAAGAACACACGACAAATAGACAAAAGAACTGTAGAGTGGATTCCATGAGAAAGCATCTGTCTGCGAGGTCGACCACCTACCAACAAATTGAAGGGAGGAGTTCGTCTTTATATGAAGAATCATTCAGCTGTATCGGCAGCTACCAATGTTTACAGGTCACGGAATTAAGACTCGCAGCCGCCGCTATGCTCGAATTAAATTATCATCATGGACGACGATCGCGAGAGGAAGAAACAAATGGGAAATGTAATGGGATTCGCGCAATTGGGAAAAGAGGACTCCCACGTATCGGAGTGAGTATTACGAAGCTTCGAATACTTATTAACTTTTTTCAAAATCAAAGTGAAAAATATGTCTGAAAGTGCAAAAAATTACAACAATCGAGACAAATTTTACATAACAGATAGAACTCAGAGAAATGTAAGCGTTGAGTAATTTTATTTGGCTTTTCTCCTTCTCGCTTTTCTCGCTTAAATTTTTCTAAGAAATTTCTGTGTTTCAAATAAAACATATAAAACGATATAAATACTTTTCTGGCCGTTTACTCAATGCTTGAAAAACTTTTTTGAATCATATATCCATGGTATGTAATAAATTACTTACTACTTTCTCAAGTCAGCAGCGTTAGCGATCTCATATCAATTACCAACAGCGAGAGAAGGTTATCAGGTGATAGGAAAACGCGCTAATTTGAATGAGTTGTGCCTCTCGATGACTTGTGATGTCACAGTGGATATGAATTTTTCTACAAGTGCATTTATAGATAGAAATATCTCGAAGAAGTCCGCACTAATGAAGTTTTGAAAGCGTCCAATTTACCACCACGGAAAAATCAATCGTCTGACTGAATGGCTTCAGATTCGATTTATTCGCCGAAGAATGCTAGTTGATGAATGATTAGCGCCTATGGAAAGAAACACACGTAGAGGAAAACGTTCTCGAGCGTTTCATTAGAGTACAGCATTTTACACAGTTTGCGGCCAAAGGTGCTACTTAGAGCACACGCGCTCGCTGGTTCAATCCCAAACTCCGGAAAACTATCTTCTTTGTCCATTTGAGGTTCGGAAACGGGGTCCAAAAATCGATAACAGATTTATAAAAGCAGGCACTCCCTCAATGTTAGCGTGAATATACAAAACTGTCTTGCGAGTATTCTTATTGTTGAGTCTGCACGAGATTGACATATCTTTTTCAAAACAACGACTGACCTAATGGCGTTTTCGCTTTTCTCAGAGCCGTCTGGCCTCTTGATGGGAAAAGGAAGATATCGCCAAAATGTCAGCCATCGTTTTTGAAGAAGAAACCATGCTAAAGTTGCGTAAGCTTGAAAAAGCAATTTGTAGGACAACAGACTTGCTTGAGAGGATCGCAACACCAATATGACACAACGGTAGCTCCAGGAAAGGAGAATATAAACAAAACCGCTTTCATTCACCTTCATGATGCTGATAGATAATGGAGGCTCATGTGAAGTCTCAAAGGGTTGATTAGTGTCGAGCTTGTCATTTAGTACTTTCATTCAGTTGAAATCTTGAATGTTTTGATGAAATGCGCACACTAGACCGTTTATTGCCGTACTCGACGACCTAACCCGGGTACACTCAAAAACCGCTCTAATGCTCCATGTTTTGGAGAAACTGAGTCTACAAAGCAGTTTCGGCAACACACTGGAAAAAAGTGAAAATTTTATATATATCTTATCCAATAATTGATAATACTGCGCTTGATAGAGAATAAGATGAGCAGTTCAGCATTTCCAGTCCCTCAAGAATTCTCAGTGTTCTAACTGCAGTAGACATTCTGTAAGTGACTCAATGCATATTTGGAGTATTCAAAGCCTCACGAAGTCTACAGATCTCATAAATCGGCGTTTATATCCTTAGAGACAAATTCTGTAGCAGTTTTCAGACCTCTAATGTAGTTCTGGTTCACTCATGTCCATGGGATCACATTAGTAATCGCAGGTCTGCGTCACTTTCACGTTAGCTCTTTATTTTCCTGGCTTATGCTATATTTAATTTATAGCATGGAGTCGATATGAATATTTATTCGGCTAATGTCTCGACGCTTTGATCTCTTCAGAGCCCATGATCCGAGTAAGATGTCCACAATTATTCGTCGTCGTTAGCGCTCGAGTCGGGTCTTTTTCGAGGAAGTATCACCCGAATAAAGAATCACAGTTGGCTAAAACCTTATAAACATGATTTTTCATGATGACACTGACCTCCTGATGGGAATATTTTGTTTTCTATTAAACAGTCCTTTCTGTAGTAGTCTGTATGATCGGTAGCTAGCGCAAAGATCAATAACAATACCTTGAAAACTGATCTTCTTGTAACCGTGGTATTATCAATCATTATTGAATTCTCCTGAATTTGGCAAACGCCACAAAGTTGATTAATAAAATTTATTCATCTAGGGAATCAAAATCATCGTGCCAGAGAGTCGAGTCGATTGCTAATCGTTCGTTCACACTGAGGATTTTCTTCCTCATCGTTGTTCGACTCCAGTCTTTTGGAGGAGAAAGCAAATCTTGAGTGGCTGTCATAATAAGAATCATCCTATATATTAGGGGGAGTCGTCGTCAAATGAGGTTCTTCACTCGAGCGGTGCGAAATTGCCTAAAGCTCAAGCCGATCGCCTCCACTTTGTTAAATTAAGCAGCAAATGCGTCGAAAAGTGCCATTTTTCGACCTTGGCAACACTATCCAACGTAGTTTTTCTTATTTGCAAATACCACGATGTCGATATGAAAATCTGTTCTGCTTATGTTTCAAGGTCTTCGTATTCTTAGGAATCGATAGTTCGGGCTGCTTGTTCACAATCGTTCGTTCTCGTTATAGATACCTTCGTCGTACGTACTTGCTGTGGGCCCGTGTGAGCACGTTTTCACAAGTTAGGTGTGCCCAAAAGATTTTTTGTTCGCTTTTCTCTTACATGAGTATCCATGCAGTTGATGGAGTTCAGTTTTCAGCATTGATAATAGTGTGAATCACCCGCCATTTCCACTTAGGAGACACCTCACTGCTATAACCAAGAAATATGTTCTCCTAGCATGCCTGGTAATTCTCCACGAAAGTCATTTCTTGTTTCCATTTCATTATTTTTTCACGAATCTGCCGTCACTTAACTCATTTTATGACCAGTCCACCCACCCTCTTAAAGCGTATTCCTCTGTAATTCGAAGACGATAAAGCTTTCAAAAACCTAAACTCGCAGTGCCCGACTCAATGTCGGATATGCCGGTCCTATTTCAGGAGACATCGAACAGGGGCTTCGTTCGTCTCGGCAGAATTTCTGATGATGCTGAAATGCTAACCCATGTCACTGCTGAATTGCAAAGCACTCGAAAGACCCTTGAACACAAAGTCTTGAATTCATAAATTAGTCGGGCTATGCTCTTTTTCTTCATCCACACGATTCCTCCTTCAGCATGCCTATTTTCACTTAGAGCTTTAGGCATTTGGAGTGATTTAGTGTCCAGAAGCAGAACGTCATGCAGTTTTATTTGCTTTGCTTTGCACTACGGGATTCTCAATATCGAGGTTCTTTCTAATTTTGATTAGTTATCTCTCCTTTCGTGCCTTTGAGCTTTTTGTCCCTGCCTCATCAAGATAAAATGAAGAGCTAACGACGTCATCACAAATGAAAGAGCCCTGGGGAGCGCATTATCAATGACGCACGTTACTGTTGCAATCTAACGACTTCATAATCTACTGATTAATATAGTGATGAATTTTTCGAAGGCTGCATAGAACGCTTAGAGGAATGCTAGTGAGATGATTGGGATTACTGAATGTTACGGCTTAATACCATATTCGTGCCAGTCATGGCTCTGCTTCATGAATGTTGAGGTCGCATACATATCTGGGTTTACCCTTAGCACAGTTTGGCAGCAGCGTGTGTAGCGCAGTGGTCAGAGTTCCCGAGCAATACTCACGTGAGCAGTGTTTTGATCCCGCCAGAGTAAGCTCCGCTCACTGCCCCTCAAGTCCTGGAAGTTTATATCAGACTTTTTAAAGAAATGAAAAGCGCCAACTTAATAATCTGTACCCAATAAGTGCAAGGCGACTTTCAACAGTAGATGCCGACCGTTTTCCAGCTCATTAGGACCTATTTGATTTCTTTTCAGTGTTTCCAAGCTAGAGAACTCTCGAGTTATCTATAACAACTGTATCTAAATTACGATGGCTATAAACATGTACGTCAATGAGGTGACTCGGCTTAGCTCTTTGCCATAAGTATATATATCACACTAAATCTTATTTTCTATACGCAATAACCGATTTTTCTACTAAGTTTTGAGTTTGTTGCAAGTTACAAAATTACGAAACATCGTTTCAGAATCACATCCAATACCATATAGTCAACTGTCGGATGGAGTTAATCAAGATGATTCGTATAAGAAACGCATATTTTTGTTAAAAACTGGTCAGATTGAATGGAATACGTAAAAGATAATTGGTGAAGTGTAATTGTTGAATTTCAGTCCTAGTGATTATTCTATTTGTATCTCACTCTTATGAGAAAATAAGATTGTAGTGGTGAACGATGGAAAACACCTTAGATCTCTGTCGTTTACCACTAAAAATAAGAAACATGAGAAAAAAATCAAGAAAGACAAGAAACTGAAAGCTTAGAAGTGGGTGGGCACAGTGAAAGGTTCGACTCCTCCCATTCTTCTACCAAATTTGTTTAACTTGATGAGAAAAGGCATATTGAAAACAACAATACTGCCAGCAAAATGATCTAGAACTTAGAGATTATTTTTTTACATGTGAAACTGACCGCTCGATTTGGAATCGGATTGTGTACAATAGAATTCAGAAAAATCGTTTAAATCCACCTGCTGAACGTTTCATGTTCCTTCTTGATCAGATGGAGCTATGTTTGTACACATTCAAACAAGGCCACTTTTCTTGATAGAAAGAATAAAGTATAAAGCTCTCGACGTTGATCAATTTCTTAGGGATGCACCATGCATTCGTCTCCAATATTCATTTGCGTTTGAGGTGATTGCATGTATACTTGGTCTTAACAATGACACGCGGTGGCCTCCCGCTGTACCGAGTCAGTGCTGCCTATTCCCCCGTCCAGAGAAGTCTGCGACCAGGCCGGTACGAATTTACCGACCTCAGAGAGATTGTTGGCTTGGCAAGCCATAAGCGCGAGATCGAGCCATCGACCTTGTTGAATGCTACTGACAATGAAGTCTACAATGTTTAGGGTTTTTGAAACAGTATAAGAAAACATGAAGCATTTTATATAAAAAAATCCACTCCAGTAAAGTTTCTACCTAAACCACTTAAAAGTGATAAAGCTCTAGGTGTGATCAATCCCTCAGGAATGCGCCATACATTTCTCTTTAATTTTAGTCTTTTTGATAGCTGATATGATGATAGATTGTTTGAGGTGATTGAATGCATATCTGGCTCGTAATGCTGAGCTGTGATCTACCAAAGTACCAAGTCAGTGTTACAATCCTCCAAAACAAATCGTAGCAATTCACCGATCTGGAGAGATGGAGGGCTTGGTGAGCACTCAGCGCGAAATCCAACCATCGACCATCGATTAATTGATCCTGGGTGCTTCAGAGTATCTCCAACCACTGCGCCATAGGCGCAATTCAATACTTAATAGATATAACATTGGCACATAAACTATACTATGCTGGGAGGAACAGAATCAGAGGAACTACTGAATAGATTATTCGTTACTTTTCGAGGTATAATAATTATTTCGCTTCAAATTTCTAGCGCTGTATTACATTAGAATGATTCTGTTAAATAAAATTATTGAATAAGCTTAGATAAACACTTTTTTTTGGTTTTTTTCACTTTTCTATTTTTATAGTTAACAAGTGATTTCTGATATTTACAGAATGCACTGGTGAACATTTCTTACTTAATCTACTGAAGAACAACCTGGTTTCGGAAAGCTTTGCGCTCAGAATCTTTTATATAACAAAGGGGTGAAGATTTTTTTTTTGGGTACACTTAGAAACATAGTGCTCAGGTGCCATTTTGAATCCTTGTTAAAGCAATCGTCACAAATAATTGGCGAAAGAAATAATGTCAAAAAAGGTTTTACTTCTCATAATCGGTCTTTATAGCTTTCAGAAAGCCATTTTGAGCCGTAAAAAGTCAAAATTGCTTCCAACGGAAAGTCGAAATCCAAGATTAAAGTAAACAATCGCTAAGTGTTGATGTAAGTGTATTGCCTTAGAAGTCCTCCTCTCAATTATTGAACAGTTTCATCTTGGAAAAAGAGTCCTTGGAATACGAAACAATACCATGAGGTTCATCTGTCCAGCTGCTTCATTTGAGCTGATCAAAACTTGAAAGTCTATTCTTTGAGTTTTTGTTTGCAATGTAGATTGTTTCTATGCGAGAAATTATCGCCGTCCAAGGAGAAATCTAATCACGAAATGGCAAATCTCCTTCCGACTCATGTGATTTATCTGGAAGCGACCTGAAAAGCAAGCAATTTCGAAGTCTCCCAAAGGAAACAATGGCTAGTCTAAGTGAAAGATATAGTAGTGCAGTGAAATATAAGGTGTAAAGTGTACAGATCGCCACTGCAGGCCTCAAATTATTGCAACTAGTGCTAAAATAATGTAAGAGTGAAAATGCTACTATCGAAATTTGACTTTCTCAATGGCAAATGTATGTTTTTTCTTGTTTTCACAAAAAATGGGAAAGAAATACAGCTTCGGTTCCCTTTACTTTTGAATTTTGAAATCCCGATAATATGAGAACGGTCGATTTTTTTATAATAGCTTTTTGCTCGTTATTCAGGTGATACACAGTTTTCGGCCATATCAGAATAATTGATGTTTACAGGATAGAGTGGTTTTTTTTCTAAACTCAATTAAAAGAGACTTTAATAATAATGCGACTCAAAAAATAAAGATAAACAGCTAATACAAATTCAATGAAATTCTGCAAAGTTTTCGCTAAATTTTTCCGTCTTTCAAAGTAGCCTGCATATGTCATATCGACAAATAGGAGCAATATAATTAGTTCCCTTTTCATAAGAATGAACAAACGAAGCCCAACTATCTTCAAAAACGGAGACATCCATGGGCGGTTCAGTATTAGCCAACAAACTCGTCCTGAATTCAGTAACTCTCAAACCTCTATGAGGTTAAGGCATCATATAAGACAAATCAAATCAAATGATTAGATGCATCAAATCGAATCATAGAATTTGAGAATATTAGCTTGAGGAGAAAGCTTCTCAACTTCCTCCTAAATTCATGTTTATACTCAAACCCGACTAAAAACAACAATAATTTCTTCAAATAAAGACCATCGTTATTCACGATCTTCTATCAACGATCTACACACTTCTGGATCTGCTCGATATGCCCATTCCTTGAGCTTTGAATCAGACTCCTAACATGCCTGTTCAACTTGTTTAAATGTCTCAATGTTTTATCGAGCGGAAAAGACTATAATCGGGCGGCACAGCATCTAGACTGTAGGCTGGGCGCGGCAAACCCTCGACTCGCTTGCATCAGAGACTTTTCCGTAGTCCTCTTTGCGGTGTAAGGTTTGGCATTGTCTTGCTGAAACAGCGTTCGCTTTCGACGAATCAATGTCGTTTACTTTTCTTTTAACGCATCTCAGACTCGGTCCAACTGCTCGCAATAGAATTCGGCATTGATGCGCGACTATTGGGAAGAAGTTTGAAATACAGGACACCTTCAAAATTCCACCAGCGTAGATGACGGCCATTTTGCCAAAAGGATTTTGACATAAAACTGATGGCTTAGCTACCTTTTGGAACCCAACGTATGCTCTGATCGTGATTGATGAGGTAGTCTCATTTCTAAAGTAACTCTTGAGATATTCTTATGAATTTAAAATAAGTAATACTGTGCAAAAAAAACTAAAATTTGAATTTTTCGCGACTGTTGAGGAACTTTTCCTCAACCTAGTAACATAAAAAAACTCTAAGGAAAGTCGATACTTTTCTCAAAATAGTGAGCTAACTTTAGGTTGGTTTATAAGATTTCTATCGAGCCAACGGTTCAGCTGCTTCATCTTCATTAGAGTCGCATAGATCAGAGTCGATAGCCCACAAATGATCGACCTCTCAATATGGGTGTTCGTAGTCACTTCACGTTCCATCTTGTAGCGCTAAGCACAGCTTAAAATAAGTAGCCTCATTCGGGAAGTGCCAATCCACGGCAACCTCGTTTTAGCTTAATATCCAAAAATATTGACCATACTTGCAGGAAATTAATGCAAGCGTGTTTTTGAGATTCCATCACGCTACATGTTTTCAAGTAAAACAACAACGGTGAGAGATGCATTACTGCCACAGAAATGGACCAGATTAAAGAATGGATTCAATTGTTTCGCATAAAAGAGCCCCATTGAATGGGAAAACTTTACGCGGAAACGGTGCTACACTCAAAAAGATTTGGCTCCACGGTAGCACTAAGGTCCACACTGTGAGGACAACCGGCTGGACGACTATCGCTACTATGAAAAAGGCAAAGACGACCAAGCTTCAGCCAAATAAATTTTTTTGCACAACGTAATGTAACTTCAGAACTGAAGAAAAGCTCTAAAGATGTTACCCGTTTCTTCTCTAATCAGGTTAGATGTCTCTCCAAAAGAAAAGTTCTTTGAGACAAGCAAGCGAATTATGAGCATTACCTCATCGAAAACACTCATAATACGGATGGAAATTGCGGAAATAACACACGAGAAGCTTCACAGACAAATGTTTTACTCGCTATGCTACTCGAACTAGTGAAATTTACAAAGAAAATTTCTCAAAAGTGCTCGTCACCTACACAACTGTGATTTTTGAACTGGAATCATATCAGCTAACCAAAAACAGGAACTACATTTTTTCCAAAAGCGCTAGAAAAATTTTATTATGAAACTTTGATTGAACTATAAATATTTCCTTGCAGTTAATTAGCTCAATTCTCTATAGATATGTAATATTATTTACCGTCGTAGTATCAATAGTTGTATTAGTTCATAACTCATTCCGTTCGATGGAAAAACTCATTATCTCAGACTCGTAGAAAATCACATGTACTTTAATCTAGGTCTTGCTTATTGAAAGTGCATCAAAGATTCATTAGAAAGTAAACTGAGCGTTTTATATCGCATGCGGCTCTCGATCTAAGCTAATCATAGGTGTGACAATTCTTGTTGCCAACTGTGCTTTCGACAAAATTTATCTATCACTTTTACAATTATGGCTCCGCCTTTTTTTTTGCTGTAATAATAGTAGAAATTAAAATATGCAAATTCCCTTCTTTGAAGCCTAAAATGCTTTGTCAAATTATTTTTTTGTTTCAAAGTGCGTTTAAAAGCGCTATGAGTCATATATGTTTTTACACAAAAACAAAATTCTTCAAGACATTTCCATAGGAGCTTGAAGATCTCGACTTTTAAAAACGCCACTTATAAGACCATTTCTTTGCAGAATTATTAACCAAAAGTAATTGATATCGATCAACTAAGCAATTTCTTGCAAACGTTCTGATGTAAGACTTGCTCATACTTGCTTCAAAATCGAGCCGCCGTGGGAGCAAATTCTCCTGCTGCTTATAACAAGAAGGGCGCATAGGGGAATACGCTAGTGAATTGGTGCACATGATTGATCGAGCTTGAAGCGAGCTCCATCTCGAAGCAAGTACAGGCATGTTGCATGCTAAGATGTTCGCAAAAAAATTCGCAATTGAACGACGCTAAGGCTATGCAGTTTTATTTTAAAAATCATATCAAAAGAACAAAACGACACCAACTTTGCAATTTCGTTGCATGATAATGGTCGACTACATGTTGCAAAACCGATCGAAATGTCATGAAAGAGTTGAGGTGTAAGGTTATGTGTGGTTTTACCTTATCCGCCTTACTCTCCCAAAATTGCATCATCACAATATCACTAGCAATCAAAAGGATAAAAGATGAAGCTTTCGGCATTGATCAATCCCTGAGGAATGCACTACGCAATCGTCTTCAATTTCTAACTTCGTTTGAAATGATTGAATGTATATCTGGCCTTTACAGTGACTCGCGGTGGCCTCCCGCTAATCCGGGTAAGTGCTGCTTATCCCCCAGACAAATGTGGTGTCAATTTATCGACCTGACGGATGAATGGTGAGGCATGAGCGCGAGATCAAATCATTTACCTCATGTGCGACCCAGAGCACCTCTACCACTGCGCCACATGCGCCCCACTTATAATTACCAAATTTAAGTCACAAATTATCAAATTTTGAAAAATGGAGTGTTTTGGGTACGAAAGCCGCCATTTTCAATGTCCTATAAAACCAACATGCAAAGTATTTTGCGTGTAAGAAACGCTTTAATAAATAGCGTTATCTACGCACTATCAGTGACAAAAAAATCCTGCATACCTTTTTTTTACTTTTAATCAAGCAAGAAAACGGCGGATTCGTACCTGTGCACCTAATGAGAGATGGAAAAGAGAGTACACCACGTAAATGATCATCGAGATGAATCGCTTTCCTTTTTTTTATCAGATCCTCTACAGATGTTGCTCACTAAAAGCTAATTTTTTCAGTGATGGTGTTATGGTTGAATAGGTGTCTTTTTAGAAATCATTTTTCCATAACTTAAGATTTTCTGCCATAGTGCATTGACATAATGGCCTTTCGATTTAGTGACCATTATGCATGAAAAGAACACTTGCTGGGTGGCAAAATCTATTTAGAGCTTTTAGCTGGAAATTCTGCGCTCATTATCCATGGAGTTGACTTTGCCAAGAGAATAAAGCTCTCAGAACTTTCTTATTTCTAGATCGATGTGATAACTTACTATGACGAACGCTTGAGTATATTTCGACAAGCAAACTGGATTAGCATATGCCGTCAAAATATGTTTACCGGTCCCAACTTTATAGAAAGAGTGCTTCTTGAAGAGACGAAGACTAATCAAAAATTTTGAGCGAACCAGAAAAGGCTTCGCTAATAATGCCAGTTGAATTTTCGTGCACCTCCACGAGCATTCCGGAGCTTCTCGTTCACCACAAGAAATTCCATGACGTAGTTTGCATGAAAACTTAGTTTATAACACAGTAGTGTTATAGTCGCAATGCCGTTATTTACGCGAACGGCACAACCTATCCAGGATCTCGTTCGGCGCGATCACGAGTTCACCAAGCCTCTCAATCTTCCGGTATCAAGAGATTGGTAGCAAGCTATGAAACCAGTTTTACGGAGCTCAACCTTCTAAAATTCAATTCGTTTATTCGTCTTCTTCTTAAACGTCGTCGAATACTGGATGAGAGGGTCTCCTAACAATCTCGAGAGTAGCTCGGCGGTGGCGTTCCGTAGAGCTTCGTTGTTGACTGCCGGAGAGTGTCGGGTATGAGCTTGCCTCTACGCGAGAGGCGACGAGCATCACAATCACTCGATCATGGCTCCGCGACGATGTTTTTAGGTTGGTGAAAATGTGATTACGGCGTATGCATTATTGATATATTGGCATACGATTTCAAATAAAAATGGTTATGTTGTAAATCGTTCTATAGAGAACTTTTTAATTTATGCGTCCTTAGCAGTGACGTATTACCAGCTGCTTATTTTTTATTTATATCAGACTATAAAAAGATGTTAGTTGGTGAAAAAGTATTCGCGGTTTTAGTTCGTGTTGCCAAAAATGGATCGTAAAGCAGCAAAGACAATTCATAACATTGACAGCATTTCTGGCCCAGAAACTGCTATGAATGTTATGCGCTGTGGAGGTTCAAGAAGTTTCTTGAAGGGGACGCAATTGAGCAGTGCATAAATCGCAGTTACATGTGTACCAACTTTATCAGAATTCACGAGAAAAGTAATCATCAAAGCTAATCCCATTAAGACAACAGAAATCTTAAAGAGAAACTCAGTGTCGGTCATTCTACCATTCCCACCGTTTGAAACAAATTACAAACTTCCAAGAGCGACTTTTTATTAACCTCGGCATGCTTAACTAGACCCTAATATTCATCATTAAGCCAAACAAGGAGTGTTAAATTAATCTTTATTAAACAGCTGACGTTTCGGCAGCTCGCCTTCTTCAGAGCCTGGAAAGATCAAGTTTTCTGCAATCCAATCAGTCAAACCCCTCCATTACTCCTTGAGAAAAAATCACCAGATTTAGAATTCAGTCGCATCAAGCACAAAATCAACTTTCAGCGTAATCACCGTTTCTTATATGTGTTCCACTGAATGATTCAAGTGAAGATCACCGGAAGACGATCACATAAGCTCACAATGCACCGTACCCATCAGAGCAACAGTCCTATATCTGACTCATATCACAAGTGATAACGAGGCATTCCTCTCTACAATTCAAAGTTGGATTGGTCGCATTAATCCAAAGCGCCTCCAGAATCCTTCGCAGTGATGCTTTATGTTCCTGCGCAAGGATGGTGACTTCGATGTCAAAATCTACTCCGTCATGTTTCTGTGCTCTATGTGTACCTAGCGGGGTGTTTCGTCTATCAAGACGTTTGACACCTAGGTGTTCTTCTACGCGGGCATAGAGCGGCCTACCCGTTTCGCCAATATATTCGTCGCTGCAGCTTTGCAGAGATTACGTGAATTGTACCTACGCTACCGCCTAGCGATCCATCTACATTCGGAATTAGACCCATCATCAGTTGTGTATGCGGACCGACGGATAGGATAGTATGGTTTTTTAACTTTAATTTCATCCCAGTTGCTAGGACACATTCCAGCCTATCTGACGAACACTCAGATGTTCCTGGATCGTCTACGTAACGCGAACCCGAACAGCGCGTACGTAATGGAGTCATTCGACGTCACTGCTTTATATACCAACGTGTCGAATGACTCCGCATTGCAAGCCACACGCGAGATTCTGATACAACACCATCGAGCTGTAAACATGTATGGCTCATTGACTCAGCAGTTCGTAGTTCTAGTGAAGGAGCGCCTGAACTGCTCAATCTTCAGATGGTCCGGGAAATATTTTGCTCAAATGAGAGAGTTGGCATCGGGACAGCGACTGGTACCTAGCCTAGTTCTCGCCTTCATGTCGAAAGTGGAAGCAACAGTGATGGATCTCCTGCCATTACTCTACTGTTGGTATATAGATGATTGTATGGTTATCCGTTCCACGCAAGAGGAATTTGATAATTGTTCCAGGTTGTTGAATGAACAGTCAGAGTGCATAAGATTTACCCGTGAGATACCAAACGATAATTGACTCCCTCTTTTGAACCGGCAAATAAACTTAACCGGGAACGGCTACATGACAAAGTGGAACCGAAAGCCAAGTAATAAGAATCACCTGGTTCACTATTTCTTCTCACATCTCTTACATACGAAAAAGGCGTTAGTAAAAAGCATGTTTCAAAAGCCGCCAGTGGTGTACTGGGGAGAAACAGAGCGTAGAATCCGTGAAACTGGATCGGGAAGTAGCCGCTTCCAATGGAGACGAATTTGTAACCCCTCAGCTTAGGTTTCGAGAAAACAGTACGCCTCCGAACGAAAACTCGAATGAAGGGAAAATCCCGTATATCCTCCCGTTCTTTTCAAATGAGATTAGTACAGCTATAAAACGTTGTTTGAAGAAAGCAGGTTTAGAGCAATCGGTGGCCATTATAGAAATACCACCGAATACTCTAAAACGTCAATTAGTTCGCAACCGCTTATATGACCGTCTCTGCATAACGAAAGATTGTAAAATATGTCTTAACGGCAGACACGGTGAATGCGTGAGCGTAAGCACAGTTTACCTAATCTCCTGCAAAGTGTGCAGCGATAAATAGACTGGCGAAACGAGTTGGCCGCTCTATCCCGCATAGAAGAACACCTAGCTGACAAGAGCCATAATAGACGGAACACCCCGCTAGGTACACATAGAGCACAGAAACATACGGAGTAGATTTTGACATCAAAGTCATCATCCTTGCGCGGAACATGAAACATTAGCGCGAAAGATTTTGGAGGCGTTTTGGATTAACGCCATCAATCCAACTACAAACTGCAGGGAGGAATGCCGCGTTATCACTCGTGATATGACTCAGATATAAGACTGTTGTCTTGATGGGTAGGGTGCATTGCGAGCCTATGTGATCTCCTTCCGGTGATCTCACTTGGATCATTCAGTGGAACACATATAAGAAGCGGTGAGTATGTTGAGAATTGATTTTGTGCCTGATGCGATTGAAATCTAGGCATGGTGACTTTTTTCTAAGGGAGTAATGGTGGTGTTCGACTGACTGGATTGCAGAAAACGTGACCTTTATAGGCTCTAAAAAAGGCGAATTGCTGAAACTTCAGCTGCTGAATAAACATTAATGTAACACCTCGCATTTGGCTTAAAGAAGGAAATTATGTCAAATTACAAAAGTAATTGCAGTTTTAGCACACTTAAAGCGCAGTTACTTTTCCATCAACATAGTAGTTACGCTTAGTATGAACTAAAGAGAAGCAAGAAGCCGTTTCTCATCATCCAATTTAGCTAGAAAAGATCGTTCTGAGCATGGCATCGACTCCTAATCTCTGTTTTCATTTCTGGGCATGTGTGGACGTCATAGCAGTGATGAGTTGGTAGTCACGGAACTGTCGACCGAAATTTTCATGTTCATGCTATCTGTTCCAAAGATTTCTCAAAGTGTTATTTCGAGGCTGGCGCTAAGTAATTCCGATTAAATGTAACTTTTTTCTACATCTCTCATTACGTCAATGGTCATGATGTCGCTGTACAAGCGACGTCGTAATTATGAAGTTGTTATACAGCTGCAGCGGGGCCTGTGTAGAACAAAAACAAAGTATAGTAGATTTAGCAACTTAATCATTACCACTTCTGTCACCAATGAGTTGATGAGTGAATTGGTGAACTGTCACAATTTTTCCCGGTTCCATGATTTTATGCTTTCATAATGTTTTACTACTCCGAATGCTTTCAAAAACGTGGCTTGACTTGCTGGTCGTTTTTATCCAATGTTCTGCCAAGACCTTAAAGGTCTTGGGTAAGTTTCCTGTATATTGTAAACAGCCGGAAAGAGTCGTGGAGTTTTTTAGTTTTAACGATTTCAAGCCACATACAGCGATTTTTTCATTCAAGACGATTCTAAATATTACATGCTACTAATTTCACAGTTGATTGCCTAAAGGCCATTCAGCGAATGAAAAGATACGCTTACGATTGTATAATTTACAATAATATGACTGCTGGTTTGACGGAAAGCATGCGATCTGTAGCCATGAGGACATGAAGTTCATCTCTTTAGTTCATCTACGTATCAGAGAGTAGAAAGATTTCCTGTGGTACTGTTTATGCTGCAACAGTAGACCACTACTACGTAATTACAGTAAAATTATCAATCTAGCGATACCATTGCTGCATAATAATAGGCGAAGTCCATTTAGATTGCTCTTGACCGATTCGTACTCTCGCAACACTGGCCATCAAATGCTCGAATATCTCAATTTGGTGATTCGAGCCCACGGTGACCCTTCAGATTGAAATTCGTAGAGGACTTACTTCTACATGGTGCAGTTGTAGTAAAAACAAGAACTAATACGGAAATCAGGAAGATAGGCTACAAAATCCTACTTCACTTTTTTCGCGCATTTATAAACACGCAGACTATGTCGGTGGTAACAGTGAACAATTCTGATAATCGATAACTGACGGATGTCGATAGCACCGATAAGGTTTAAACATGGTTAAAAGGTAAGGCACGGGTCTTAGTAATGAAGCGGATAATGCGTGAGCCTTCGCTAAGGATACTACTTAAGGTTTTTCATTATAGCACTTGATGAGTTTATTACAAATAATTTGCTTATGGCACCATGAACGCTTGGCGGAACGTGGGAGTCATGTAACACAACTAAAGTCAATAATGTATGCTCGGGGTGACAAAATTCCGTTGAATACCATTCCGTCCAAGACGTTCGTAGAATATCTGACTGTCTCGTTGGATGTTGTCCTCGCTCGACATACACATGGTCGAAAAACTAACGACCACGGTTCCTGGTATCTCTCAAGAGTTCAATTCACACCATTTCTTTCACTTATCGTATAGTACAGCGTCTCTGTTTTCCGATACCGACACATATTGCCACTCCAGAATTCGTTTCAGATCTTATTACCTTTATCTTTAGGTTTTACTTTTAAAGCACAATCCGAAATATTGACTCCATTTTCAAATGCTTTAGGCTGCTTATAGTTTTCTAAAGTGTTTACTGACGCTTGAAGAATCATGATGCCATTGAAATGAAGGAGAGCTATCTTGCCCTTTTTCGAGACATCAAGGGTTCCTAATAATTTTCAGGCCTTGCTAAGCTCTCCGTCCGAGTCTCTCACCGTGCCAAAATCTTTATTAAGATATCCGTACCTGACACCATTGGAAGTTTCTAATTCATTAAACATCAAAGCTTGAGTCTGATCAGCTTCGTAGGAGTTGGCTTTTTTTTTGAGTCAGTCGAGCACTGATTGTCTCACAGGAGTTATCAAAATCAGTCGATGTCTGTTTGTACTGATTAATGCATGTTCTTCGAGGAAAGATACCAATAGAAAAGCAAATAGGTTCTTTGCCGATGACCATTTCACCATCGGTTATCTACTCTGATGTCTGTTCCAGTTATACTTTCGTGTACGAATTTCCTAAAAATAGTGCCGAATAACTTGAAGGACAGTTTCATTCGTGGATATGGACGTCACTCTTCACGCCGGTGATGAGCTCGTTAGCTCCGCCAGCACGCTCTCAAGCGATTGAGTGCTTGTTATTGATGTACATCGTGGTTAGCTAGCATTCAATTCATATATTATCTTTTGAATTTTTCTGTGCGCATAAGTTCTCTACACTCCAAAAAGTACTACTCAGTCAATCCTTTATTTTGTTTACTTAGCTCTCTCAAATAACTTTCAGTAAATTCACGGTAAAGTAAAGTTGTCATGAATTTTTTTTCCCCTTAATTCCATTAACTGAGATCAGATAGTAACCGATTTCATCAGTCTATCGAATTTGGCCCTTTATTAACATCGTCCACACAAATTATTGCATTTCTACTGACTTTCTGCTCTCCTTAATAATTTCTCGTCTTTTTTATAAAAGCTCTTGAATGCTCGTTCACTAAAATTACGCAGAAGACATTTAGTTTGATTGTTCCGTGGATATGGGTGGTATATCTCATAAGGGGCCGTCGGCTTATGCAAGTATACATAGTGTACTGCGGGATTTCGGCATCTCATCAGCTCTTGCTAAGCCACTTTTACAGCTGATGAGAGCGAACTGACGGCGTTTTACATGAAGTTAAAGAAAATAATTTGCAACAAAGAGTCCTTCTACGATTTCACTCTTAGAAAGTCCAATACCACCTCAAGAAAGGCCAATGAATAATTGAATACAAGATAGGAAAAAGTGGAATGGAAGAGAAACGAGAACGGAGAGTGTCCTGTGAAACTTCTACCCAGAGCACGCCTCTACCATAGAACTCATTTTTTGAGAAGAGGGAAAATCGCTGCGGACAGGTAAGCGTTTTTCAAACACGACCATGCGTAAAAGATCACATTCTCATGAACAGAATGTGCTAAGTCTTTGACATCTCAGTTGTATGTGCAATTTGCACGAGATCTGAACACCTCCTGTTGATGTAAGGCTTGAATTCAGCCATGAGTTTTAAAAGAACCTTTATCAATAATCTTGAAACACTAATCAAGCCGCTTGTTAGAAGGATATTCTTAATAAAATCTTCTCAGATGGATTGCAGTCGAAGGAAAACCCATCAAAGACAAAAGGATGTTTATCAAATTACTCAAGGCTTGTGCCGGATAGAAGGAAATTGATTTTGGAGTTTCCTTGTGAACATTATTATTTTAGGCTAGTAGGTAGACTTTTGACTTGTGTTGGTGAAATTTCAGGCATAAAATCAGTAGCAGTACTTCAAACAAATAGTGCAGATCACATCTCCATCACCAAGAAAAGGAGTTTTACTATATGATAAAGAAAATGAGGCCTATTTCCATTGCAGCACACTTGATGATGTAGGTATCAAATGTCAACCGTAGATCTTTGCAGGAGTATTTACATCGGTAGAGATAACGGTTCCTGGAATACCCTCAAAAACGTTTTAGTTTGAAGAACTGCCGTCGGTTTCCTCGCAACGATTATATCCCGCTAGTCGCCTGGTATATGAAGACTAAATCATACTACATCCTGTCACGACGAACTGGTGCCGGAAAAAAACTAGGTTTTTCCGCTTCACAACCTCGGTCTCGCATTCCCACTGTAAAAAATTGCCTGAAATTTTACCTCTTGAAGAATGCGTTGCTATAGAAACCATGGAGAGAGGCAAAGTATCATAACCCTATAATAAAACTGCCGACATTCCGAGAGCTGGAGGCCATAAATTGCACGGATTTTTCGCAACTTCTATAACTTTCTACCATCAGAAAAAGGTGCACAAAGGTGATCGAGGGAATATTCGTAACTAGTACTCAATACGCTAGTTGAATATACCTTACAAGCTCTTGCCGGAATTTTTTCCATCTGTGCATATCGAAAATGTTGAATGAGGTACTACCAGTCAAGAAAGCAAACTTCCGACAAAGTCTGCGCTGATGGACCACATCTAAGTCGCACGACGGATGTTCACAGACCGGTAGGAATATTATTTGTCCTGCCTTTCAACCTTCACAGACTGCCAAAGAACATCTGATAACATCTAAACGAATGCAGTAATGTTAATGCTCATCGACCAAGGTGTTGATCCACCATATGTACGAACATTAGCTGATTAAGATCGACTGCAGCACAATAATGCAGCTCTTCCTTGGACTCCTCATCATGCTCATAGGAAAGTGATTTGACAAGGTGGCACAACATCGCCAAAGCTGTTAACAGCCACACTGAAGTGGAGGAAGTCACTCGATTGAGATGATATGGACATACGTATTTGTAGAAAACCGTATGAAATTTCATTTCGTGGACGATGACGTCATCTAGCCAAAGAGTTATAGTCAAGTCGAGACAATGCTCAATAACTTCAACGAAACGGCCTGTGAGCCGCATTCGGGTCTCTTAGAGAAGCCTTGGCAAAGGATTAGACTCAAATTCAATGCTAAGCTCACTCTGCAAGCATCTCGAAAAATCTATGCATTGCCCACACAGCGCTTGAACCGATGTCTTCTGAAACTTAAATTCTCACAATGTCTGGCCGAAATGCAAAACTCAGATCTTAGGATTTGATTCTGAGTTCAAGATCCGCGAAAATTCCGGAAGACGAAACCCAGGTGGCTTGTGTTGCAATCATAGAGTAATCTCATAAGAAATAATTGTAGATGGGCGAAAGCAAGTGTTTTGGATTCCAGAAGAATGTAGGATCCTTTTGGACGAACACGTGAAAGATGGACGAGTGTGTTGTGTGTTCTTGGCTAACGTCAACCACCTGCACTTTCAACTGACAAATTCAGGATCACAGAATGAGTCTCGTGGACGTCACTATGCCCGGAACAAGCTACTATCATCAACGACTATTGCAGAGCGAAATGAATGGAAAATATGCTCGGACCTGCACTATTAGGAAAGAGGGTATGTAAATATCCGAATAAGTAATTCCTAAAATACATAACTCCTATAGAGGTCACGTGATCGGTAATATGCTCAGAATATGATTATTGAACTGCAAATGGCTGAGCAATGATCAACACTTTCTCACTAAAGAATGATGACAGTTGTGAAAAAAACATCCTCATGGATTCTTGGTGAGCCATGATCGCGAGATCGAACCTTCGACTAAGTGTGCGGCGTAGAACACCTCTGATTATTACGCCACATGCTCTCCATGGCCACACAAAATAAAAAAAAATAAATAAAAAAGAAAAGAAGAAAATAAGAAAATAAAACAGTAAGAGTGGTGAACGGGTCGGATTAAGCGAGTTTGGAATGCACCATGCATTCTACTCCGATCTTGGAATCGTAGAACTCATTGAATGTATAGCTGGACTATGTAATATTTAATGTTAGTCAGCGATGAGTCAATTGAGTGCTGCTGTCAGTCCAGACATGTTTGAAACTAAATTCTCGACCATGGACGGATCAAAGAAGTGGTAACTTGGCGGACAAGATTGAACGGCGATCTATCTATTGTGCGTTGCATAGCACCATTAACCACAAGCCACATCTGACCTATCCGGATGTGTGGTCTGAACTTATGGCACACAGCTAGCTGCTCAGCTGATCGATAACTAGAACATAAATGACGATTTGAGCTGAATCTACTGATGATGTCCATGTGAGTTTTCCACTTAACAATAACGCAAAAGTCCTAGGCGTATTGTAACATGCTCTAAATCGCAAGAATACTCCAGAACGAGAAGAGGTTTCATGAGCCATGAAAGCGAAATAGAACCGTTGATCAATCCATGTCCTTCGTAGAGCACCTCAAACCACTGTTTTACACTTACCTGTAGAGAAATTACTTCGAATAAACCACCTTGAAGTAGCACGGCTCAAGGCATTGATTCAAAACTTACGTAATGATTGATCCAACAAAAACCGATCAAGTCATCAAATCATCGGATGGGAGTTCTTCATTCGTATGGCGCTTTATTCAACTCCATTAGATTACACAGAATTTCGAAGGCAATATAACTGCCGAAACATCAAATACACCACTGGAAAGTCAATTCGAATTAACCCAACTTTGGAATAACGAGGTGTACTCACGTAGTCTACTCTTAAAATCTCCATAATTTCATTAGCATAATTGATTTCTATCTTTTATTTTATTACTAAATCATATTAAACATTTTATGAGAAAAGAAAAGATGAAATCCTGTGAAGAACTTTTTAGAAGAATCATTTTACTTAACAAATTAAACTGCTGCCTCACTCTAGTTCAAGAAACTTTTGTAATCAAGTCGCCTCTTATTTCGTCCAGAACAGTACTTTTTCTGTCTGGTCCGATCGAATACGGGAAAATTTTACGCCACAGCACTTTTGCTGATTTTTTAACAAAAAACAATGATTTTTCGATAAAAAAAAATTGAGACTCTAGGAACTATAGAGAACTGGAGAAAAGGTTATGCCTTATAGTTCTAAGAATATGCTTTATTCATACCATTGATTAGCATGCGCTGCTTTAGTTCAAAATTCAGCACACTTCTGTAAGCACTTTAGGGGATTTCGCAACTGAATTTGGATAGATTCTGGCTTTTTTACATTCGCGCAATCCATACTATAGCCATGATTCATTGTTACAAATGAAACAAAATGATAATTAAGTGCTGGCCAAGTTGCCGGTCATTGAACTTCTTCGAAGAGGTTTTTGGTAAATCATAAATTGCATAAAATGTCACTTTCGCTTATACCTTCCTATTTGGATCTACTTTTAGCTAGCTATTGAGCGGAATTACATAGTGCGCTTAAAAATCACTCTGAAACATACCTAACTTAAAAAGAGCAGCAAGAAAACTGTTCATACTGTTTTGAATTGGGCAAATTCAGTAGAACTTTTTTGTTTGAGTAAGATATTTACTCATGATGTTTAAAGTCGTAATTATGCATGCTAAAAAATCCTTAATGCAATGAAAATTATAATGCAATGCAAACCAATTATTCTTCGAACTTAACATAGCCAATAATCATATTTCCACTGATTAAATCTGTAGCCGAGATTTTAATGACGATTCGAGCGATGCTTCACGGGAAAAGACTCGATTCGAGCGAGATGAAGGCGAAGATTCACAACGAGGGCAACCGGCAGTGGGAGATCGGCTCGAATCATCGGCTCTGAGGAAAACTAAACGCGTCGGAGCGTTAGCCAAATTAAACATGTTGCTACAGGCTTAATCAACAAAAAAAGATAGCATTAGTAATGTTAATGAGTGGTCCCTACATACTTGAACGTTCAATGAGATCGAATAACAAAGAGGAACTCATTAAAACAGAAGCAAAATATGCTGAAGTCAGGCCTCCTGTGAAGACTGACCTAACTATTTGATCGCATCTACTTAGTTAGGAGCGCATGTGGGACAGTGGTTAGAGTTGCTCTATGTCGCACGCCAGGTCGATGGTTCGATCTCGCGCTGTTGCTCACCAAGCCATCCATCTCTCAGGGTCGGTAAATTAGCACCAGACGGGTCTCAGACTTGCCTAGAATTATAGGTAGCATTAACTCGATATAGCGGTAGGCCACTGCCAAGTCATAGCCAGGTAAGCATTCATTTACCTCGAGAGAAACTAAGTTGAAGACGAATACATGGCGCATTCCTCAGGGATAGATCGAAGCCTAGAGCTCTATCCTTTCTTTAAGTACTTAGTTATTTAATGCAATAGTTCTTGCAACTCTATGCTATGCAGCACGACAAGCCTTGATACTCAAACACATCGAGGAAGTTGCGCGTTCGCAGAAGTGGTTTATTTGGAAATACTATGGTGTACTCAAGAATGATCCAGCCCCTCAAAATTGAGATCCTTGATGATTATCTTGTCTTTGAGACCATGCGGACTCCTTCAAAAAAAAAACCAAGAACCGATAGCTTGCTCTAATGATGCGAAAGAAAAAGAGAAGTCGACGGAAAAAAAGGCGGAAGTATCAAAACGACTACTTAAGGGCCACTAAGATTTCGGGCTAATGCATTATTAACACGACCAAAGCAGCTGATTTCATAACTGGAACGAAATTTGAGCGCCTTAGTGAAACGAAATCGAAAAAGTGCTGTGACCGAAACTACCAATAAAAACGGTTCGATAAAGTATTTGGATGTGTCAGTAACAAAGAATATATCCAATGCTATTGCTATACTGTTTATTACATGAATTACATAAATATTACGTGACGTAAATTTAGATGACTGCCGCTTCCTGAAAGATTGAACGTACAATCGGAAAGGGAACAGACAGAATAAAATGTGCCCATTATGACATCAGTCACGTTTTCAAGGGCAAACTGTTGAAAAAGCTGTATAAAAAGTGTACAACTCATCCTTCTAATGGAGTAGCAT
The DNA here is from genome assembly GCA_019055375.1 of Parelaphostrongylus tenuis. Taxonomy (NCBI): domain Eukaryota; kingdom Metazoa; phylum Nematoda; class Chromadorea; order Rhabditida; family Metastrongylidae; genus Parelaphostrongylus; species Parelaphostrongylus tenuis. The sequence goes on from JAHQIW010001533.1 coordinate 43,273, forward strand.
ATTTATACATCTAATACCTCTGGAAGAGCGTATGTGGCGCAGTGGTTAGAGGTGCCCTGCGTCGCACACGAGGTCACTGGTTCGATCTCGCGCTCATGGCTCACCAAGCCTTTCATCCCTCCGGGGTCGATAAATTGGTACCAGACAGGTCTCAGACTTGTCAGGGAGGATAAGCAGCACTGACTCGGTTCAGCGGGAGGCCACCGCGAGTTATTGTAAAGGCCAGATATGCATTCAATCACCTCAAACGAAGTTAAAAATTGAAGTCGAATGCATGGCGCGTCCCTCAGGGATTGATTAGCGCCGAGAGCTTTGTCATTTTTATTTAATACCTCTGGAAATTAAGAATTGATACTGTTGCAAGCGACATTCGCTATAAAATTTCAGTAAACGGCCATCAATTCGTATCATTGAATCGCTGTTTTGAATAAGGCGAAGACGTTTCGTTGAGATATAAATAATGGGGATTTAACTGTATAACAACGTAGACAAACGAAATCAGAAGCGGCCGCCTATTGGTGAAAGTGGGCGAGTTTTACGACTCAAAATAACTGGCTTGTGTAGGAATATTTCCATAATTTACAATCTCAATAAAAATAATCCCCTTCACGATGACATCCACGACCCATGTACATTTGCGAATCTCATTCCGAGTATGAAATGAGCCGAGTTAGTGATTGGAAAGTGATTGACTCGCAAAACTGCATAATTTCTCGTGGCGCACCTAGAGAACGGAGCCTAATTTTTTGCTCCCACTCGTCATGTTCACTGTTATACCGGCCACAATGTGATTCGCTATGGAATCGAACCTAATTTTTGTTGTACAGTTATGCTTTTCTCTGCTATTACTGCCCTTCTCTTAACTTCATCATGCTCTACGTCTTACTATACACCTCCAGTTTTTCGCGCACATAAGCACACACATTTCTTGTAAGAGGAAAACACTTGTCCACTGTCTATAAACTGCTAGCATTTAATGAAGTTGCATGTATATGATCTGCAAAGAATATTGTGATAATAACTTTTACATTCAACACCTGCCGTTCTGTTGATCGCCGAGTGACTCGAGCGGGTACCAGTAACACCTCCATTCTCCACTACCGCGTGCAGTAGTAATCCAGTGGGTCCTCTCGCTTTAGAAACTCTCTAAACACTATGTCTTTCTTCTAGTCTTTTCGTGAAGAAATTGGATCATCAGATCAGCAGCCTTCTCGTGATGCGCTTAACATTCCGAGGAGTCCAGTCGAAAACGGCTCCCGTTCATCGGTTGTCGTTGAAGGGCAATACGTGCCCAGCTCCCCTTATCTTTTCTAGTTGGAGTAAAGGGAACTATTCATGATGCTCAACGGTTCTCGTAGGGCCGGACTTGGTACACTTTTTCTCAGTTTGAGATAATTGGCTAACTCACGAGCAATGTCATTGGTGCGGTTTGATTTCATGCATATTGTAGCTGGGTACACTTGTGGGGGGTTATTCTATCAAAGTCAGTGCGGTTGTTGTCTCAGGCAAGCCTAAAACCATTTCGTTGACCTCTAAGGGACGAGCGGGTTACTTTACCTCAGACTACGCAATCAAACCAACGGCTGTGCAAGTATCGCCGTGTTACATTATAGGCCCATACATTATGAGAAATTCTAATTGAAAATTGATGTGGCATAAAAAATCAAGCTGTACAAGCTGCTGTTGTCTTTATCAAAGCAAACTTTTAGCGAAAAGAACACTAGAAAATTGAAAGATTATAAGGGCAAATGGAGTGCAAGGCAGGTCATCTTTATTTATCGTCATTAACGCAATTATAAAGGGCGCGAACTTGAAAAATCAAATGACACGGCAGAAATAATGATCAAAATAGGGCATTATTTGAGGATCTGAGTTGAAGAGAAGTGAAAATAAGATGTAGAGGAGTTTGTCAACGTATCTGAGTGACTCGAAGAAAGACAGAACGATATTCCCGGCTTTTCAAAACGTGTTACGAAAAAAAAATTCACAAATTGAGCGTGCTATGTAAATGGTGTTATCGAAACATGTCTAATGCTTTTTTGAACTTTTAAAACTAGAAGATAGAAGCTCCAAGGGTCTCGGCATTGATCAATTTCTAAGGGATGAGCCATGGATTCGTCTTCAATTTCTAACTTCGTTGGAGGTGATTGAATGCATATCTGACCTTTACAATGACTCGCGATGGCCTCCCGCTCAACCGAGTCAGTGCTGCTCCAGAGAGTCTGAGATCAGTCTGGTACCAATTCATCGACCCCGAACGGATGGATGGTTTGGTGAGCTATAAGCGCGAGATCGAATCATCGACCTAGTGTGCAACACAAGGCACCTCCTATCAGTGCGCCACATGAGCTTTTTGAGGATCAATAAAATATAGAATTTTTTGAAAGATCTAAAGTCATCGGCATGTCTGAATTGAATCGGCTACAGCAAGTGTATTTTTAGTTTTGTAACACAGACGAAACCATGAATTTAGTCAAACAATGTTCTCACGAATACCGTAATCCCTGTTGTTGGCCCTTGTCCTCAAATTAGGTTACATAAAAAACGACTGAAAATATTTTTAGTTTTGCTTCCTCTTAGATGGAAACACGGTGAAAAGGAAGACTGATAGGAAGAAAAGTGGGCACCTCACTTGAAAACAAGAAACGTTTATTATAATTTGCCAATTGTCGTTATTTTCAAAAAGAGAGCGAGTTGCTAAGAAAAAAGAGAGATCAATAAAGGAACGATCATTCGGGAGACATTCATCATTGCTCATGCCAAGGTTTAGAAAAGTTCGATCCTTTGAAATGATTCGCTATGTCATTATCTTTCAGTAATTTGTTCACTGAACCAATTCAGTACAACATAAAACTTGAACAACTCTGAAAAAGATTACCTTCCACTTCATTATAAGAAAATTGCAGGCTTTTCCACTTTTTTTTTTCAAACCGAAAATTGACTGGCAATTGATTATTAAAGATTTTTTCACCAATAAGAGGTTGCTGAGGTCTTGTGAAATTGAAAAGCAATTGGTTAGCTCGATAAAATCTTCAACTCTGAAAAACAGCTTCGTAATCCTATAATCTTTCAATAGTTACAAAATTCAGAGTTATTCGTGATGTGGATAAGCTAACGTGCTGACTGATCTCAATCAGTCAACACTTGTCAAAAGGAACTGCCGTAAATAGAGAATAACAAAGAATGTGAAAACAAATAAACACGCAAACTTCCTTGAAAAGAAAACCTAAATGTTCCTCTTAAATGTTATACCAGTAGTTCTAAGCTGTGGAATGGCTTGAGAAAAAAGTTATGCTAAAACAATTAAGGCAAAGATGACATTTAAGGAAAAGCTGCCGAAGAATAATTGAGGAGGTGACGTTGAAAGTTCAACAGAAGTTAAATATCTATTAGAAATTATAACTTCATTAAACAATATGACCGACTCTTATCCAATTGGGGCGAGTATCACAAAAAGAGCATCCATAAGGAAATCCACAAAATTTCATTGAGTGACACTCTTCTAGGAATGTTTGAAAAATGGCTAAAATATTTAACTCATTCAAAACCGCGTGCACTTTCCTGGATGCACGAATATCTAAAGACCTTTTTTTACGCTGGGCAGAGCTTTTCCCGCGAAGGTTTATTAGCCGCTCGATAGCTTGAAAGCATCGATCTTAATACTGACATAGTTTTTGAAAAAACCTCAGTGCGCTGTAGCAGGGGAAACAAAATTACGCTTTACACTCGGCGCACATTTTTTGCTCGGCTAAAGTCTATGGACGGCTTTTCACGAGACTTTAAGTAATCATTCGATGCAATAATTTCGGCAGTTTTAAAACTAAGTTTAGTTCTGTTATCGACTGCTTTTTTAAAGACCCGCTCAAAATGATTCAATCTGATAAGGATATGACATATTTTGAGACATATGACATCAAAATATCTGACATAATATAATATCATATCATATCTGACATGATACATCAAAATATGTCATATCCTAATAATATCATATCTGACATGATACATCAAAATATGTCATATCCTTATCAGACTAAGTTTAGTTTTTGATGCCCTCATCAAAGAGCGCTGTAGAGCTGCAATAATATTACGACTTACATTCGGAGCAGTTAGTTCGTTACATGAACCTCATAGAGAGTTTGTCTGACAATAAGCAATGAAAATGAAAGATTGCACCGTTAGAACGTTAGGATAAAGTGTCTTTAACAATTCTGATACGAGAAACGCAGAAATTTCTCCACGGAGGAAAAAAATTTCTAAGCAAATAACGAAAATAGCTTACTTTCAAGGCGGTACTTGAAATCGCTGCGTGCAGCGCGATTCATGGGGATTTCCGTATTTATTTAGTTTTTTCTCCATTCTGAAGAAACTTATGGATTTTTAGAAATTATTATGACATACCACGACTCTTCTACATGCTCATGTGCTCATGAATATATCTCCAAATGTAGATGTGAGATTGTTCTAACTTTGTGAGAACTCTTTCAAAAGTCAAACCCTGTTTCAGTATTAGACGTTTTTCAAGATGCCGAATAAGTGTCTGTTCAAAAGTCATTCACTAATCCTCACCAAGCGAAAAATGCTAATAGAAGATGAAACGTATTTTCATTGTCGCTGCTACGCCGCACTAAAAAGGGCATATTTGAATGTCAAATACAGAAATTGCCGAAATTCAAGCTATCGAATGGTCATCGAAAGTCTATGGGAAGAACAAAAAAGGCCTCTTCTTGGACAAACTGAAAAATAGGTTGCTCTCAAGAAAATAGAATTTTATAGCCTACTTTCTTCCTTCTTAGAGCCTTTTTGCCTCACATCAATCTAAAAAATCAAGATTAGCTTCTTTTTAGTGCTCGTGAAATTGAGAAAAATACTCTGATTTTTATATAATAAACCGTGACGGGACGCTCATAAGCCGTCATCATAAGCAGACGTCGACTCGTAAAAATTGCATAAAGGTGGTTTTCCGCCTATCATCAGAGAATTTTTCTGTACAGCCGCGTATGAGATTACTTCTCCTGCGCTCTCGGGTGGGAACTGCAATTTTTAAAGCTTTTTGTAAGGCAGAGTGTATTTTTGAATATCAAATAATTCTAAGACAGTGAGAAACCTGAGTGAAATTTCTCGAAGAGGTTTTCATAAGAGCAGAAATAAATAGGTTAATGGAAAAGATTGTAAAGTTGATTTGAGAAGAAAGCCCTATTAACAGACTACCGTCTTCATATTATTTGTCTTCCACTTATTATCTGATAGTTCCTCTTTTTGTCATTGACAGAGTACGATAAGAAACACATAAGGATACTGAGAGGTGTTACGAAATTGGTAACACAGGTGGACCTCATGCTCTCAATGGTGATAGAAATGATACGACCAGTGTGATAGCACGTTTCAGCCATTTATGACTTCTGGTACGGCACTTATACGCCGAATCCTCTATGAGCAGTGGTATATCACCGTGCAAGGGACCGGCTTGACCGAAAGGCATCGTGCTAATGAGGCGCCTGCAAGGAGAAGCTGTCTAGTACTGTATATGTGTCGTGTCAGATCCCATAAAAGACTCAAAACATATTATCAGATAAACAGATTATCGGATTAATATTGTTTTTGAGCAAGATTTTCATGAACAGTCGAGAGTAAATGTGTGATATGACTAAAACATGGCCGACAGAAGTGCAAATAAAGGTTTTGATGGTGCAATGTGTCACACGTGAGCACCCAGAAATGGTAATCGCTGATTGGAAGCCACTTGAACCTCTATTTTTTAATAGCACGTTAGCATTCCGTTATGTTGTGGAAAAGTAAATGCGGTTTCAGACCGTGTCGAAACCGCAGTTTCTTTTCCACAACATATCTTGAAATGGCGAGATGGTAGAATAATTGACATTGAATTTCTCCATAACATCCCATCTAGTCTCAAAAGGACCAGCCTGATGTTTCGATATGTCCGTTGCCAATGTGTATCTAAACCATACCTATTTAGGAAATATTCCAGTATCCCCTGTATCACCTGTCGTCTCGTTGATCGTCGAGTGACTCAAGCGGGTACCAGCAACTCTTCCATTTTTCCCTATCGTGTGCAAGAGTAGCCCAGTGGGTCCTCCTCGCTCTAGGGATTCGCTGAGCATCATATCTTTCTTCCATCGCTTTCGTGAAGAAATCGGACCAACGGGTCAGTGGTCTTCCTTTAGAGCGCTTGACGTCCCGAGGAATCCAGTCGGTCACGGCTCTCGTCCATCGGTTGTCGTTGAAGCGCATCACGTGTCCGGCCCACCTTATTTTCGATATCTTTGAGTGTAGAACGGCGTCTCTGACTTTCGATCGTTGACGTAGGTCGGAACTTCGGATCCTTTCTCTCATTTGCGAATACGGGATACTCCTAGCATCGACCTTTCGACTACGCGTTCAATAACGCCAAGTGATCTTTCATCCTGCTTACGCAACGAACAGGTTTCTGCTCCATACGTTAGGGCAGGGATAATCGGCGAGTCGAAAGGGTGAGCACGGAGTCGGATGTTCTTTGTCCTCTTCACTGCATCTTCAATGCCCTTAAACGTTCCCCAAGCCGCTCGTTTCCTCCTGCTCAACTCTGGAGCTAGGTCGTTCATCATGTTGATTTCACGACCTAGATGGACGTAGCTGGAGCATCCGGAGATTGTCGTTCCGTTGAGCGTGAATTGGAGAAACCTCGCTGGGCTTTGCGAATGCCCTTCCCAGGTTCAGCAGCTTCTGCAATAACTGCTGTGTTCTCTTTTCGAGGTCTTCTTTCATCGCTTCTCTGCAGCGTTTCGTTGGTTCGAACGTAAGGTATCGGTTGCTTGTAGCTCTTGCGATTACACGTTGACGCATCAGCTCGAGTGTTTGCGGAGACAAGCGTCTCTTCGTGACCTTAGGACTCTCGGCTTTCATAGCGCTAAAGTGAAGAGATTCAACGAGTCGATCGTATTCTTCGTCGATGTTGTCGACATTGGTATCTTCCCAAGAGCCGACCAATGATTTAAATGCATCCCAGCTTATGGTAGATCTGGGACTTCGTTGTTTGAATTTAGCGGCTTTCTCTCGTCTCCTCGAAAAACGGATCGTTGTGCGAAGGAGGCTATGGTCTGATCCCGTGTAGAACTTAGGAACAACAGCGACATAGATCAGGCAAAACCTTCGATTTACTGAGATATGGTCTATTTCGTTATGGTACTCTCCATTGGGAGACTCCAACGTCCATCATTGAGAGTGGAGCTTTTGGAATTGTGAGTTACCATGGATGGTTTAGGTAGTCATGATAAACTCAGATAACCTCTCACCCTCTTCATTCCACCGTATCAGGGTCTCTTTCGAGGTCAGGGGAGTAAGGCCCATATTTGTTACCGTTTTTTTGGCATTTTGTTATCCAACGTATAGCTTGCCAGGCTCTAAATCTGGGGGCTGTGTACTCACGACTGGCTTGCCAGTCTCTCACAGAGAAGCGGGAGGAGATTATTTGTTGGAGGCGACTCCTAACCTCCTCCAATGTACCTTCAAGCCGCTTCATTGCAGGTTTTTGGTCGACTTGACTCGTAGAAATAGAGTTTTTGTCAAATCGACGCTGCAGAAGCAGGAAGCTCATCCCCTGAATCCGCCTGCGTCTCTGGGAAGCACACGTTCGCTTTTGGTTCGCGTTTATTCTCCTATCTACCACCTGAAGACGCGCCACGTGCACTCAACTACCATTGTTAATGTAGATTATCAATGGGTATCATTGAAATCATGAAAGAAATCATGAATATTTCTGTATATCAACTGTAAATTTCAGCAACGCATAAACTGGAATTACTCTAAAAGTGCATAGATACGAGCGGTTTGATTTTTGCAAGAAACGGACAAAAAATTCAAAAGTACGGAAAAATGTGTATAACAAAATACCAGAAAAAAGTGCACGCATGCAGCTACTTCCATCTCAAACAGCTCTTATCTGTAAGATTTTAGAGTGGTTTTATAGAACATTAGTGGCGATTGTTTTCATATATACTGCAAATTCAGATGATGATTTTAATAAAAAAAAATGAATTAGTGATTTAGTGCTGCATCAGTACCAATGAGTCCTTTCCTTCTCCATCAATTCATCGACTGAACAAATTAATTTGAAAAGCGTAAAAGTATTGATAGTGGCACACCTGTTTGCTGCTTTAAATGTTCTAATATATAATTTTATGAGGACATTATTTTCACTTTTGTGCTTTTTTCAGAAGCTCCTGTTCAGCGAGAGGAGCGGTTTCGTCATCTCGTGCCGTCTGACGCAAAAGTACCTCTACTGCTAATTGGCTATAATTAAAATCGAGACTTAATCTATCGTCATCAAAAGCATAAAAAAGTCGCTACAAGGAAACGATTAGGAATTTATATTCACCACAATCACAGAAGCAACTCACCCATACCCCTGTTAAATGCGAAATTCCATTCGAAGCACGAGAAATAATAATATTTGGTTTTTTACAACTTCATCATGATTTCATTTTCTGAGATTGTTCTTAAAAGAATTCTCTAACTCTTTCGGCCTTTGCTTAAGTCGTAACCACAGACAACGCAAGATTCTTTGGAACACAAGAAGCTTTGCCACTTTCCGATTAGCTTGCTATCAATGTGACATAATCTTGACATAAGTTTAGTCATACAATGGCTTTGGGGTGATATATTGTTCGACTAACTTCGGCTGGGGCACCCAAACCATAAATTGCAGATTTTGTACCGGTTTGCCATATCATAACCTTACTACTCGCGCTAGAATAATGTTTAATTAGGATTTAATAAAGCGGTATCCATCACAAAAATTAAACAGCGGAAATAGAATTGTGCAAAGAATAAGTGTACAGTAAATGTTTCAATAATTGGATTATGTTGAAGGTGGTCTCTGTTATGCAGACAAATATTTAGCGTATTTCTCTCTGAAATTGTGAACGATAGACGCTCGTACAAAGTCTCCAAAATGACGCTTCAGTGCTCCCGTGACGGCAACTTGGTCGTATCGCATACTGCAAACACAAATTATCAAATGCTTACATCATTTATGCATTCCAAGAAATAGAGTTGACCATTGCCCTCCGAATTAACTATTGTACTATAACAGCGAGAGCAGCACTCTTTGGTTTGACATCGAACTTCAACTAACTAAATCCTTCTAAGCCTTTTTCACTGGTGAATCGGTACTAAATTTGTCTAGAATGATCAGAAATACTGACTGAGCATATCGGAAGACTACGCGCAAGTCAATTTACATGAGCAATGTGCACTTGAAAACTTTCACGATGCCTAGTACTTTTATGGGGCCAGGGTGTCGCACTGGTAAGAGGTGCCATACGACATACACGTGATTCGATTCCGTGCCAAAAGCTCATCAAGATTTCCATCACTCCGAGGTCGGCAATTGGTTACTTCTTTAGAGCATAGCAGCAATGACGTGATACTTTGATAGACTATTAAGGGTCATTGTATATGCGACATATACAATCAATCATCTCAACGATGCTTGATAAGGCCGAATGCTTAGTGCGTCCCTGAAGGGTTGATCAACGTCGAGAGATCCCTTTATCTTTTGATAATTCTATGACATGTACATAGCTCATCTATAGTGTATCGTTCCGTTAAATTCGTCATCCTTCTATTGCCTAGGTCCATCACTCAAAAACGCTTCAATAGGTGTTATGGATAACCTGCCAGTCTTTCACACGAAGGATATCAAGAGATTTCAAAGATTTTATATCATGCTCATTTACATGTAGCTAAAAATATGAGAAGCAACAATGCTTCAATTTTGATTTGCTGCCTATTTTTTGGTGGCTGAGTGAGATGTGAAAGAGAATTTCAAGGATGAGAAGGCATGAGCAGATTGAAGTCCCCTGAAGTAACTTCCAACGAAATTACTTTTTCTTAGGCTCATTCTATCCACCACACCAACCTAACCTTTGCTTGCTTTCTTCCACCTGCATTTCAACTCTACTTTAACTTAACTCTTAACTCTATTTAACTTTAACGGTGCTCTAAGCACCCGTAAGCAGGAGGAAATGGAAAGCACATATCAGCATGGGATGCACTTAAGTTCGAAGCTATAATCGATATGATCACCATTAGAAAGAAAGCCTGAATTGACTTAGCTTTTCTAAATACTACTTATGTAGCAGAGAATTTCGAATCACTTAAATTTTTGCAGCACAGTCAACAACTTTAGATATGAATAATTAGAATTCCATCACCACGAAAGATCGAATAACCACATACCTTTGCGTGCATGTCTGTCGACAAAGAATTCCCTCATTCCAATAGAATAGTTTGCATTTGTGTTGGCAAAGCTGACGGCGTACCTAAAATGAGTAGGTACTGAATATATATATATATATATATATTAGACAATTAGTAACTGCAAAGATTTTTTTGATCACGAAAGGACTTCTGTTGCTGTCCGGATACACAGAAGAATTTTACCGCATCGTGGATATATATTGGCTATGGATGTATATTAGCTTTCAATGCTGTTTGTATTTTGATTCTTTTCGAATTTCACATCCACCTTGATTAAAGTCTCTCTTTAAACACAAAAATATTCGCTGAACCGAAGGCCATCATTTCACTGTGATGGGATAGAAAAATTGGTATTATGTTAGCGAAAATCTTCAAAATTTGAATGGTTTGTATCCAATCAATATAGGGTACAATGAGCCAAAACACATTCACTCAATTTAGAAAAGAACGAGTTGTTTTTGTCGACGGACGGAGAAACCACATATTTATTGATTTTGTTTGAAAAGAGCAGGCTTAGAGCATCTGGCATCACTAACAGAAATACCACCAAATACTCTTAGGCGCCGATTAGTACGTAATCGTTTATATGATCGCCTCTGCACAACAAAAAACTGCCGAATGTGTCCTTACGGCAGAGAAAGTGATTGCATAAGCGTAGGCACAGTGTACCTATTCTCTTGGAGAGCTTGCGACGATAAATATATTGGCGAAACGGGTAGGCCGCTCTATGCTCGCATAGAGGAACACCTAGCTGACATGCGCCATACTAGAAAAAACACCCCGCTGAGGTATACATAGACTCCGAAAGCATGCCAGAGAGTGATACAGAGGTCACCATCCTTGAGCAGAAGCAAAAAAGATCAGCGCGAAAGATACTTGAAGTGCTCTGGATAAACACGACCAATCCAGCTATGAACCGCAGGAAGTAGCCTCGTCATCACCGTGAATGAGTCATTATATAGAACTGCTGTTTTGGTGGGTATCGTGCATTACTGGCCTATGTGATTACCATTCGTGTTCTTCACCTGTTCATTCAGTGGAAGACATATAATAAAAAGCGGTGAGTATGTTAAAGGTTGGCTTTGTGCTTGATGCGATGGAAATATAGGTCTGACAATTTTCTTCAAAGAAGTGATGGAAGTGTTTGACTGATTGGATTGTAAACAACTCTGACCTTTCCAGGCTCTGACGAAGGCGACCTGCCGAAACGTTAGCTGTTTGATTGTGTGAATAGAGTTTGGATTTAACACCTCGTGCCTCGCTCAAGAAGAAAGAAAAGGTAAGATATACTGATGCATACCGAGGTTGATAGACAGTCGGTCTTGGGATTGCTTAACTTTGTCTTGAATGGATTACCTTGATAATCCATGGAATAGAGCTTTTTAACTTTTCACAGAAAAGAACGGGCGAACACGCGCACTTTTTGGTAATGAAATATTCTCTTGAAGCTAAAAATTACTGAAATTACTATTAAGTGCTATGTTCCAGCACAGGCCGCTATTTTCTATAAATTTTAGGGCAACGACCAGGGATAAACATGCGCCTTTGGAGTACGGATTGTCCGTGTTTTGAACAAAGATCAACTACTAAAAAAACTAAGCTGTGCGACTGTAATTATGCGAAAGCACCAAAAAAATCGATTTCATTTGCATTTTACTTTTTCAGCATGCTTGAAAGCTTCTCTACAAGCTACGACGTACCACTGGAAGACTAAATTCAGCATAGATGGATGAGACGGCAAATATTGAGCGACCATCTAGTTCGATAACATGCAGAAGATCCGCGGTATGAGCATAAATGCCTTAAGATCATGTTAGAACATCTTGTATATTACCAAGAATCTAATACTTAGCTGTTCACCTGATGATTTGTTAAGCGGCTCTTCAATATGAACAAACGCATCGCATTCACCGTCAGTGCCCCATTTGTCCGAATTCTCAAGTAGATCAGAGGTTCGAATGTGCTAAAACAGAGTAACTTACTCATTACTTCCAGCTGATCGCAGTTTGAGTGATGTAGCAACAGGGGTATAGGTGAGTACAATTGGTTAGCACAGGCCTCCGCAAAAGTGAAATACGAGATCGATTCCGGTCTGGCGTTTAGAGTTTCGCCAATCACTCAGCTTTATTGAATATATATTTACAGCATCATACCACCTCTGAAATCGGTCGAAGAGAAGTATCCAATTGTCGGAGTTTTACACGTTAGTTCATATAATAAGTGCAGCGTAGAAGATAACTGTGATCGTATTACCAGCTCAAAGCATTATAGTGACAATGAACAAACTCTATTCAACCAGAAGGTCTTTTGTGGCGATTTTACTCATCAGCAAAAATCCTCCACCTAGAAAATGGTTTGGTCCAGAAAGAATTTATGCCAATCATTAGGTGACAATTATCGAGACAACAGCTTGCACGGACGATCTTTGCTGCGCTTTTGTTGAAACGTTTTCGAGTCTTTCAAAGAAGTGGAAACAGTCTTGTTCACCAAAGACGACCATCGAGGACAAAATAAACCCCAGAGAAGCTATGCCACCTGATGGGTCCCCTAAAAAAAGGCTTATATAGAGATTACGCTATTAAATGAATGTTGAGAGAGAAACGGATTCTGCAGGATAATCCTCCTAATAAAGAAGACGTGAGTAGACTGAAGAGTCCTGAAATCAATAGTAAGACGATTATAGAGTGATGCTTTGGAAAAGGATTTTTCAGACACTAGGGAAGAATAGTGGTCAATCATTAACTTTGCGGCTGGGCCAAAGATCGCTTTATTTATGAAGATAAACTTTTTCACGAGAATACTGTATAGTTGAGTGTAATGATTGTCCACCACTGGAACTCATTCGCTTTTTATCCACGCTCTAAGCAACTACAATATCTTGACCAAAATCACTTAATGATCATTGAATAGATTCAATAATGTAGAGTGGTGTGCAAAAACATTTGCGTCAGCTGGGATTAGAACCTAGATCTCACTCTTTCCAGGAGGGCGTGCTGAACCATTGCACTACCGACGTTCTCGGAACGAGTGAGATCTTGATTTGAATCCCGGCTAACACAAATGTTTTTGCACACCACTCTAAATTATTGGGCTTATTGTAACATCATGCCACTGCAAATACGCAGTCAGATAAAGTGAATTTTGATTGATCATTGACTATATTGATGGAAAGCCGTTCATTTGAACTGGCTTGCCTTCAATCACCTAATTTTCAAAGACCATTGTACCGATGGATTACAATCGATCTTGTAGAATCCTAAAACACCTTGCGCTTGATAAGCACAAATAATTCAATGAAACTTTTTCAACAAACAGAAAACATTCTCTTCAGGTCAGTGCTGTATCTCTTAGTGTATCCATCCAATCGATGTTACTACAATGCTATGCCACCGTTAACTCACGGTTTCGTTTATCAGATGACGAAGAATTTCTGCGGACAATGTCGAGTTAGCCAGAAAGAGTGCCATATTCTCTTCAAATCGAAGATTTCTGAAACTATCAGTGCCATTAATGCAAAAGAGATATTTGCTGTCCCGATTGGACACGTCTAAATTTTTTCTGTCGTGCTGAACTATTCCTTTCAGCAGATGCATAACTAAACGTGATGAACAACAGACTATTTCTTACGCTTCATAATTTCCACAATAAAACCTATTAGAACAAAATTTTCTATCTGTAGCAGTCTTTTGATATTTTATGTGTAGATGACGTTTTCAGGAGACTACTCTACGAGTAATGAGGTTATGATGATTTAGTCGATCAAGCAAGCGCCAGTAAAGTCTTTACTTGCCTTTAACGAGTGTCAAAACTGGCTGATTGGCCCTAGGTGACTGGAGAAGGAAAGCAACATTGCGACATTGAAATTTTCTTGGTCCTCATGGCGAAACATCTTAATACGTAGCTCAGTCGTGACAAAGAGGTGTTTTATTGGCGATACGTGCAAGGAGTCTAATATACTGGGCAAGGTCACCTGTGCCAGAGTAGTCTGACCTTCAAACCACAGCCTCCACAATATGTCACCCAGGTGAACCTGGAAAATAGGCGCGCGCGTATATTCTCCGAAATTTAGCTATACCTAGATTCTTTCCCATTTGTGAATTTTTTCGTTGTTTTTTTCACTTTAGTCAAGTACTTTTTTTTCTAGGAATCGTGAAACGCCATGAGTCTTACACTGCGGTTTTCAAGCCAGATGCGATGAAGTACCGTGACGTGGATGGGACATTGACAGCGGCCACTCATTTTGATGTAACTGTAGGAATTATCACAAAATGTGGTGCTGATAGGGACAACCTCGAACAGATGCCAAAAAAATAAAAATTTGGAAAAATTAACTGAAAAGTTCACGTGATCTTTCGTTTTTTTTTTTTTGTAAAGATTTAACTTCTCTTATCTTAGGAATTTCAAGGTATGCAAATATCACGCTTTTTGGGCAATTTTAATACTATTCTTGATTAGCAACTGGGTCGCTATACTACCTTTGAATATCTGCTCACTTTTTGGATAGAAGTAAAGTTTGTTTATTGGGTATAACTACGAGCTGCCTTCTATATTTGAACCATTTGATTGCCGATTTATCCAAATGAATATCAGGTGCATCCACTTATTACAGTACATACTAGAGTATACTATTTTTAGCACTTTACTTGATTCGTCTTCACAGTGTTTCTTTTTTCATTGTGCGGTCCCACTACTTCTAGCATTCAATTCGTTTTTCATCTTCTTACTGAACACTGGTTGAGCGAGTCTACTTGCAATCTCGAGGATATCTGGCTGTGGCGTTTTATAGGGCGTTGTTGTTGACTGCCGAAGAGATTTGGGAGGTGGATCAGCTCCACACACACCGCGACGAGCATCATAACCACTCGCTCACAGCACTCCACCTCCCTTCCTTCCCCTCCCGCCCCAGACTATACTATACTAGGCTATATCAAATTTCTACACAAAAAGTGTAATTCCAGTCAACTTTAGCGAAATAAGAAACACTCTTCGTAAAATCATTTGAGGATTTTCATGACTAAAAACCATCTCATGACTGACCGTTGTCTTCCTCACAATATGAACATCCATTACGACGTCTACTAGTGCAGTAGATAGAAAAATACAAAATTTTGAAAGAGACACAAAAAGTCGGGTAGTTGATTTTGATCGATGGTTTTGGCTACGAAACAAGGAACGCATTCACGGTTATAATAGTACGAAGGTCGTTGAAATTATCACAAGTCAACTTACTTGTAAATGGTCTCCGGCATGTCCAACGATGATTGTAAGTGATGAGAAGCTGGGATTCGAAGATTTAGCTTCTTTCGGAGTACATTCGGTATTTCAACATGCAAATTTGAAACGTTATCACAAAAGTATGTAAGACACTGTGGTTCAAAATCTTAACACCTGTTTAAACAAATGTAATGGGAATTGATGTCCCATGAAGAACATAAAGACGTCGTCTGTGGCATTAATCAATCCTTTAGAAGTGAGTATACATGTACAGTTCACCTTAAGACTACTATTTTATAAGTCATAGATTTGTCTTATTTTATCTCTTTCAACGCGAACAAACCTCAAAATCTTCTATCGGCATACAAGCATCGCGATCAATCATGCATGGATTCAGTGACGTCACCGGAAGATACGAAACCGATAAGGTTGTCAATAGATGAATGCTCGATAGTAGCAGTGTCATATTTCATTATAACGATAATCAATAGCCCACATGGTTTACAGATCGAAAATGGGAGGCACAAACAGCTCCGGTAGCCATTTCATTCGGGAGTTATGAATAATTAGAAGCTTTTGCACATAAACCTGCTTTACGTGAGTGATCTAGCCCCAAATACTTGCTACACATGGTTCTCTTGTGAGAATCTTCGCAATTATTTAAGGTTTTTAATCAAGTAGCTGAAAAGTGAATAAGGCAGGCCGTAAGAGTAACGACACTCAATGCTTTTTTACAACCATCTGACTGTAAGAAGCGATTCTCCACATAATTCTCAGTGATTTGATCATACCACTTCACCTTTCTAAAATCAGTAGATTGGGAAGTATCTGAGATATGTCGCCTCTAACAATCTTATAACTATGAACTACATGGCAAAGATCACGTCTTTGAAAGGTCCATTTTGAGGACTTCCAACTGGCTACGTGTTATTTTTCACTACGCTAGCAGTAGAACTTCACAAGCACTTTTGTGGTTATGATGCTGTATTCGTTCTTCGAATAATTCCCTTGACACTTAGAGGTGATGTATAAGATGGGCAACCATTGGCTTCGCATGTGCTCACTCGAGACAGATACTCGGATAGTTGGACGATCCGTCTTCACGAGTTCTTCGGATCCCACCACATTCCCATTCGTTTCTTCTCTTTGAAATCGTTACCCGTGTTGGTGGTTTGATTCGAGCATGGCAGCTTATATTATGACCTGTGCAACATCAGTAGTTGCGAGTACGGCTGATTAAGTTCCCTAGTGAACAAGTCCGCCAGACGTATAGGCCGCCTTCGAGTACCAATGTATTCCCGTTGAATTCTCTCTACATTTCATTTTGCCAATCTATTGTCTCTTCTTCTTACTAAATGACCGACACATCTGTGGTTTGCATTGACATAAACTTCTAAATCGGTAAGGCGAGATAGGCTTTGAAAATTTGAGCTGCGCAGGTCGGCCAGACGTTGGGAGTACTAACGAAATCTCAGAAGACGCTGATCAAAAGCTCTGTGAGCTGTTTGTGTACCCTGAATTTCTTAGAAACTGAGTCTTCGTCCTGTTTATGTGCCAGCCAATCTTTTTTTCCGCTTCGTTGATTTCCGGAGCATCGTCTATGCTTCACTGGTTTCTTATGAACAGATGACAATGTCATTTTTGAAACGAAGGTCTAATAGGAATTTTCATCAACACATATCCCCTTCTCGTCCGAACTTAGCTATTTCACGATCCGTTGCTGTGTGACGTTGAATAGCTTCGATTATACGGTGTCTCTAGTTCAACCCTTTTCCAGTGAGCATTATGGCAAAGATTCAACAGTTTGCTGCACTTTCGTGACGCAGTTCCTATAAGAGTCTGATAGAATTCTTATGTATGACGGATTTGCTCGTTGGCCGGCGAATACTAAAAGGGCTGCTTCTGTGATGCTGTCATGCTTTTTCATAGTTGGTGAAAGTCAGGATTAAGAGCAGGTGATATTCCCGATAGACTTATGTGACCTTGGACTAGGTTTGAATGTGGTTCATGCAACAGTTTTCTTTCGGAATTCTGCTTGCTCAAGTAGTCGTCCCTTGCTTAAAGTCTTTGGATATGCGCAAAAAGTAAATCTTTGTACAAAGCTCCAAAGTACACTTAGGAGGCAAATGGCACAATTTTTACAAAGATCCTTTTGGTTGTCCTTTTTTTGGAAGATGACTGTACGTCACGTTCTTCACTGGTTTGAGATTTTTTCCTCATGAAAGTGAGATGCCATGTGCTGTGAGAGAAGCACACAAAGATTACGACTCCCAGATTTTACAAAAGCTAACAGTAACGTTATCGGGTCTTGAAGCTATGCCTTTTTCATGCTTTCTACCACAACCCGAACTTCAAAAGATAGAATCCTAGATGGTTTTTATCTAGTGGGAATTCCAGGGTCCAAGACGGGGATGGCGGAAAAAAAGGATTAGTGTAGATTCTCCTTTATCAACTTTATATCTTGGTGCGAGGTTTTAACGATCCCAGCTTTGTGTATCGAGAGTGGGTGAATCATATAATAGCTAGATAATTCCATCCTCCTTTGTGTTAAATGACGATAGGAGACCGTGCCTGTTAATGAGGACGAGTAGTAAACGTAATCGACTTTTCCAATAACTTCTCTGGATGTTGTAGCTGTTCCGCCTGGACATCTAAATGTAATCACACTGCCCTTGTTTTTGGCGAGGTTTCGACAGGTTTACGAGCACTTTTCCCAACCTCTGCGCTTAGGTCATAACTGCTGTTGTTCTCTCCTTGAAGTCTTACTCTACCGCATTCTGCAGTCTATTAGAAGCTCTGACCTCAGCTGACGATTTCTCGTGACACATGTGATTTTCACGCTAGATATCATCTCGTGTGCGCCTCGAGACGGACGTCTCTTGGATATTTTCGATTTCTCCTTTGACGACACTAACGTGAAGATGTCAAAGGTGCCGGTTGTACTCCTCGCCTTTAATTATAGCAGTAGTATTTCTCTATAGTCTGGTGGTTATTCAGTGAATTGCAGTTTTTTCTAGTTTTATATTCTACCAGCATGACTTTCTCTCCTTTCGTGAAAGAAAGAGTCTTACTCGGAAGAGGTGCTGTTCTGCACTAGTGCAAAATATTCGCACAACGGCGAGATGTGCTGTGGTTTATCTCATCATGGTGATATGTGTGGAACATTCCCAGGTTTAACATTGAGAATGGGGTTCCTAGAGTGGTGACATACCAAGGATGGTCTTGATCGCCACGATATAATCAGACTCATCTTAAACCTATGGTTCCACAAAAAACTTTTCTAAGTTCAAGTAGTAGTCTTCGATATTGTTTTCTCCATGATTCAATGTAGATGAGGAGTGTACGACAAAGATAATCAAAGTCAGTATTGATTTACGTCTTTCCCGATTTTGAGCAGGCTCTCCATACTCTCTTCAGCAGAATTCGAAATGTCTGTTACTCTGCCATGGTCACGAGAATGCATCCCAATTGTGGTATCATACTTGGCTTTTGATACCCATGCGTAGACAGCCGTGCTCTCAATCTGACTGCTACACATTCCCACAGGTTGTTCACCAAGATCTTCCACAATGAACATCGCTTTTATATTGCGCTTATTCACTGTTCAACAATATAATCTATGTAATCTGCCCATGAACTCTTTCTTGAATAATTTCAACAGTTATCTATCCAGCTCGATTTCGCTCATTAAAACTGCGATCTTTCGTATAGAATTCGATTGTCATCGAGCATATTTCCGTAAAAGAGCACTAGTTATAATTCCACATTTGCAGCATAATATTGAGAAAATTTTACCTAAATCTATATAATCTCACGATCTCAAATCTTACAATACTGATCAATTTGAAAAATGATTCAACGGGTGACGTGTAACAGACTGCTCACTGTTCTTGTGACGACCCGATTTAACCAGTTTCATCAAATTCGCATTGCAATTCTGTGCGATACTTCTAATCAGTGTCTGTGTCCCATTTAGAAATTCCTATACGCAGCGGTTTCTCCTTTCTAGCAACCATTCCGCTCTCAGTAATTAGTTGATTACAATTTTGTTTTGAGGAACAAGTCATTCCGATGTGGAATTCTTTACCTTTCTCTTGGAAAAATCGAAAGTCAAGGCACGAGGATAGGTTCATTCCTTCTGGCTTCCGCAACGACTCTTCCATGTCAACGTTATCTCATTTCAGCTGTAATTTTGATGAGATTTCAGCTTCTTCTATGGATTATGAAAGCGTTTCTACACATGAAGTAGAAGGCCCTAAATTGTAGGTTTTTGCAATGCGAAAATTTCACTGCAAGCGTCTTAGAGTAGTAATCGTTATTTAGTATGCCAAAGTTCTAGTATTTTTACTACATTTTTCACAGAGTTATAATGTTTCATATATACCTAAGAGAATGAGTGGTGAGCAAAAATACGGCTTTAGGTGGGAATCAAACCCGCGTTTCATCCATAACGGCGACGTGTGCTACTACTACTACATCACAGAGGTATATTTGCGCCATCACTCACTCTTCAATATCCCCATGATTGAGAATGAAGAATGAGTGATGGCGCGAATGTACGTCGGTGGTGCAGTGGTAGCACGCGTCCCCGACATGGATGAAACGCGGTTCGATTCCCGCCTGAAGCTGTGGTTTTTGCTCATCACTCAATCCTCTTAGGTATACATAAAACATTATAATACTGCGAAAAATGGATTAAAAATTCCAGAACTTTCGTGTATTAATTATTACAATGGCTGTCAGCTCAACTGGTTTTACGAAAAGAAATGGCGTAAAAGAGTCTCAAAGTGTCCAACAAAGAGGACTCGCAAATGCCTTCAAATTTTACTACGTATTCGGCTGCTGCCTAAGGATATTCTTTCCTTAGTAGTGTCGCTAAATGTGTTCGATCAAGTCTTCCTGAAATAGGGTAGCTGCAGTAGTGCGTTGACACATCTTTCCATAGTCATTCACCTGCTTTTGGATTGGAAGAAGCTTTCAGAAAACTCTGATACCAGCCAGGGAGACGGTATGCTTCCTTGATGCTCATCTGAATCTTTTGGTTGAGGTAATGATACGCTCGCCATGATCGTTAAGCAACCGTATTTAACAGTTCAATTAGACGTAGACAAACTAAGAGAATGAACTTGTTTGTTCTCCCCAAAGAACTGGCTTGTACATTACTTCAGTATACGATCAATTTTCATGACTCGTCCCACTACTTTGCATGGCTGCATGCAGACTACATCCTACATTTTGAATCGGCTCACCATTAAGCAACTAAGATTCGGCATAAGCAGTTGGAATTTACATTGAAAAATTAACTTCCAGTTCTCCTCCTACAGAGCTCGACGAGTTACCCATAGGCATAATCGGCCATTATAGCAGAATCAAGGGGTTCTCCGCGCATGTAGTTTTGTTAAAGACTATAGAATCAAAAAATCTCACTGAATAAGTATGGTTCTCTTTATATTCATCACTGAATTTAACTTATTAGGTAGTTACGAAGTATAACAACTATAAGTAGGAATATCTACTTAGATAACGAAAATTAGGTGGAAGCAGTGATTATGAGACGTAATGATGAAGCTTACTAAGAAAAAAAACCTTCTGCAGATTTCTTATTTTTTCGAAAGATCAAGTATGGATAAGCATCTGGCTTCACCTTCTCACAAATCTGTCAACGTTCAGAGCCACAGTCAGAGTCAAGGTTTAATCCATATCTACAAAACCGGCACAGAAGAACTCATGTTATTTCAACTGTTCATTTACTGTCTGATTTCCATTTACAATGGCAGGGTGCGATGGGAAGTATTACTGAAAAATGTTGAGATACGACGAAAACTTGTTACCTGATGTTCTTATATCATTAACAGTGAATACCACTATACCTTTTTGCGGAATAAATACGACTGAGAAGGATCAAAGCGAGGGTCTTGACGATGATGTGTGAGTACACGCTACCCTGAAAGGTATAGAGTTTGTTCGAGTCCACGACACAAAAAAAAAACTCAAGGCTACAAGTTTTGCTCGCACCTCAGCATTCCTGTATTTGTTCAGTCTCAATGAAGTTGTAGACGTTGTTGTGGTACTGCACGAGATCGGCATTGTGTAGTAACCCAGTATTAGAGTGGTATAGAAATCTCTAATCTTTACGAAGGCACAGCATCATCCACGGAGAAGATCAAGTGCCACGACATGTTCTTAGAAAAATTTGTGTAATCAACTTCTAATACTGGTAATGGGCTCGTAAACAGAAGGCTACTATTTCTAGACATTTGTAACTTAGCATTCTATTTGAATCTGACGTAATTCTTCCAATTCTATAGACCCAATGATGATGTAGAGTGGTGTGCGAAAACGCTTGCGTCAGCCGGAATATGAACCCAGATCCTACTCTTTCCGGGAGTATGTGCCAAACCGTTGCACCACCGACGCTCGTTTCCCACTCTACTCTTTCTACGCTACAACGCGTTATTTGTCAACAGCCAACCGTATACGGTGTGGCGGGGTAGTCATTATCGACATTGAACTCCCTTATGTTGACAGACATTGGGTCTCAATAATCAATCCGAAATCATTTTATTTGACCGCCTTGCGGTGTTATGGTGTTACTGTAGACCAATGATGATGTAGAGTGGTGTGCAAAACATTCTTTTCTTCTTGTATTCCTTGTGTCTTTCAATTCTGTTCGAAAAAGTGTTCTGTAATACTTTAATACGTCAAAAATACGTACAACTGAAATATCTAAAAACACTCTCAATCTTCTATTTGCGTAATTGGACATAAACGAACCATTGCCGACAATTTTTTGTACAGGTCCTTTCATTTCTTATATCATGTCCGTTTCTTCGCATTCATCGTCCACGAAGGTTCTCCAATAAATCAGTATCTTCTTCTGTTTAGCCGCTCCGAGGTGTTAATGATATTATTTATTGAATATCAGCGAAGCACATAACAAAACAGTTAATAATGCAGCACGAATATCACAACAGTCGTGGTGGCTAAAGTTTCGGTAAGGTTCGCCATCTTCAGAGCCTGGAAAAGTCAAATTGGTTCGCAAACTATTAAATCAAAGGCCTTCATAACCCTAGCAGAAAATGTAAGAGATAAATTTTTGGGTCGCATAGAAAAACTTCATTTCGAAAACACTCACCGCTTAGATGTTTTAGGTTTTTCAATTAATCACTGAAGACCTGCCAGTTGGAGTTTGTGCTAATGTAAGACTGTGCCTGGCTTAGATCGGGAATATTAGCCTGAGATATGGTGCTAGGTCACGCGTTTATTTCGAGGCATTCCTCTTTGCGGTTCATTTTTGGGCTTTTGCTATGAATCCACAAGGCTTCCAAAGTTTTACGCGTAGACGTTTTCTATTCCTGTGCAAGGACCGTGACTTTAACGTCAAAATCTGCTCCATTATGCTTCTGTTCCCTATGCGTGCCTAGTGGGGTTTTTGGGCATTTTTGGGCTTTTGCTATGAATCCGGCGGTGAGTGTTTTTGAAATGAAGTTTTCCTATGCGACCCAAAAATTTATCTCTTACATTTTCTGCTAGGGTTATGAAGGCCTTTGATTTAATGGTTTGCGGATCAATTTGACCTTTCCAGGTTCTGAAGATGGCGAACCTCGCCGAAACTTTAGCCACCACGACTGTTGTAATATTCATGCTGCATTATTAACTGTTTTGTATATGCTTCGCTGATATTCAATAAATAATATCATTAACACCTCGGAGCGGCTAAACAGAAGAAGATACTGATTTATTCAAACTATGCCGAGGTTAATAGATAGTCGGACTTGGGTTCTCCAATATTTCACAGGATGCTTTAGTTGCCCTTGAGAAATACGTTTCTTATATGAATGTAGTAGAATGCTCGTCGAGACGATTCCTTTTTGCAATCCTGGAGGTGGTCGAGCTAAGACGTTCCCTAAGACCTTCGCTGATTAATTACAAGAGAGCGAGAATCGCCTTGCATGTCACCTTCCTTTCTGAAGCACTGCATCACTAACCATTCCGCTACGCCTCCTCATGTTAACCTTTTCGGGACAGCAGTTCGTCAATCGCATAGTGCTCTGACTCACAAGCGTAGCGCGGTTTCCATTATTTATATAGGGTTTTTCTCCGTTTCCAAGCAAAATCTTAGCTTTTTCGTCATACTTTGATACTCTGTGATTTCTCTACACGACAAGTGCTTTTCGTGCATATATAACTCTTATTTACGAGGAAAACTGCGAGGGCAAAGCGATATCTTCTTCCCACTCTTACAACTCTGTGGAAACCTTTTGGAAAAACAATTATAGCTTGGAAATCGGCGAAATATGTGCTATGAAACGAGTACCAAAGACCCGGCGAAAAAACCATGCACAGACCTCAGCCGAGCAAGTAAAGCAAACCGAGAGTGAAAAATAATATTATTTCCGTTGCTACAACTCAGTAATAACGACTTTCTGGAAACCTGTCACGTATTAGAGTTGCCAAGAAGTGGGTTTTCGAATAGTCTCTGACAGTGTAAGATAAAGGCTTTTTCAGCAAAAAGGCCTCCACAAAATCGTGTATCATTTTCGATGCACGCTGTCCCAAATGGGTTCTATTGTATGACACCTTTGAGATTCCGGCCAGTGCCCCGCACTAGCGTCTCGGTTTACTAGTTATTTTTTAGCACTGATACCAAAACACTTGTTTTGTAAATAATTTAGTGTGAGCGAACGTAAGTTTCTTTTCTCATTTGATCGATTGAGCATTTTATTTCTGAATTAAGGCGACAAGAAATTTTTTGACAACATTGTTGCCTGGAGAGGAAATCTGTTTTTACTCATACCTAGATGTAATCACATTTTTCTGTGGACCCATTATTCTCACAGAGTGAAATCTTGATTCTCTTGTGATAAGCCTCACTAATTTCAGATATGTGGTACATAACATTTTGAAAAACCTATTGATTCCGACTGTTTCCAGGTTACCCAGAATAAGCTTAGTGAGCAACGACAGCAGACTGCATAATCTTCAAAGATCTAAAATTAAGACATTTTAGAGTGCGAAAAAGGAGTTATATATATCGCACAACACGAACATTTCAAATGAAAATGCTCATTTAGTTAGACGTGGTCGCTTATGTTACGGTATTGACTATATGATATATGCTGTGATTTTATGGGC
Source organism: Parelaphostrongylus tenuis (assembly GCA_019055375.1). Lineage (NCBI taxonomy): Eukaryota > Metazoa > Nematoda > Chromadorea > Rhabditida > Metastrongylidae > Parelaphostrongylus > Parelaphostrongylus tenuis. The sequence goes on from JAHQIW010001533.1 coordinate 67,882, forward strand.
CAGTGATTCGAGCATATGGAAGTGAAACAGAAAGACAACAACAAGAAAACTACAACAAAGTGTCGCAGTAGGGGATCGAACCAGCAACCTTCTTTCTGATGGACGGCAGCCTAGTGGCAGAGAGGAGTGAGACAGACGTAACTCCACGTCCAGGTTAGAGTCGCAGAGAGTGGGCGGGGGGTGGAGCAGGAGAAACCCAGTTTGGGGTCCGCGGGAAGTGAGCCAGTTTGATCTTCTCCCGCCGGTGTACTTTGCGGCCGGGCACCCTGGAACACCTCTCAGCCACGAGGCAGTAAACCATTTAGGATATATCTTACACGTTGGGCTAAACTTTTAAGAGCGAGTAGCGCGCAGGTGGTTGAGGTGCCCTGTCACAACACCGTGGTCCCTGGTTCGATCCCACTACGCGCGGTGACCCACCAATTCCTCCATACCAGACTCGTCCAGGGTGATAGCAGCGCTGTTTTGACCTTTAGTGCGTCACATCGGGTTACTGTATAGATCAAATATACATTCAACCACCTCTACGATATTACGAATTGAACCGAATGCACGCCGGATCCCCCGGGGTTTGTGATCTACGCGCGAGGGCATTATCCATTGCGCGCGGTTTGGAGTGCCAAAAGTCTTCGCGCCCAAGTGAACGAGTTTGCCAACATGAGCAGAGTTTTGCGCATAGGTTGGGCAAATTGACGCACAATTAGAGTGCTGGCGCACGTTTGGCTTCGTATTCAATCGCCATTCTATTTTGAAGGGCGGTTGTGGCTGTGCTCCTGTCGTTTCATGTTTGCTGAGAGGTATCGTTTTCGACTTCCTTTTTTTTTTCTTGAGAATTTGTCGTTTTTTTGTCTGATGGCCGGACACGTGATAGAGTGATAGGGGGAAGCTTCGATGGCGTAGTGGTTAGTATGCGCCTCGGAAATTGGGGGAAACCTTGGTTCGAGCTCCACCCGAAGCTTTTTTTTTTGCATATTATCGGAGGCATGGGAATATCGGCGACAAGATTTTCACAAAACAATATTGGGGAGGTTCCTATGCTTTCATCACTCTTCGGTACCTGTAAAGGCCAAATTGAGTAAAGTCTACTTATAGCGCCAATATTCATTTCAAAACTGACTATTCTCTCACATCAGCTAGTCTGATTGAATGTTTCAAGCCTTCTAAGGTCTGGTAAAGGCATTTTTATTGGTAGACGTACGTTTCCTCGCACCTTTTTACCAGCTCATGCTTTTCGATTCACTGCTGCATCTAATAGTATTGGAGCCGAAGAAGTAACACTCCACGTCAAGTGAAAAGATCACTTGATTTGGCGTTCTTTTAGAGTGATTGATTATCCATTGCGTGGCCCACCGCTGTTACAGATTATATCGAATTTTAAACGAGGTCTCAAAATAGTCGATTGAAAGGCATTGTTACATATGCTCCGTAACAAGCCGTAAGCCATGCGAGTTAACAATCAGTCACGCTGAGAAAACTCCACATCAAGTGGTCTTTTCACTTGACGTAAAGTAATACTTACTTGGGCCAATACTATCAGTTGTAGAGGTAAATTTAAAGGCCTGAGCTACTGATGAGGCAGGCGAGTACGGTGAAACGTACGTTATACCATTAGGGATGCTTTTGACAAGCCTCTGAAGGCTTGAATTATTATAACAATTGTACTGAATTTTTGAACGAGTTCTCAAGATAGTCGACTGGAAGGTATCGTTACATATTGCTCCGTAACAGCCGTAAGCCATGCAGTTAACAATCAATCACGCTGAAAAAACGCCACATCTCAAGATAGTCGACTGGAAGGTATTGTTACATATGCTCCGTAACAGCCGTAAGCCATGCAGTTAACAATCAATTACGCTGAAAAAACGCCACATCAAGTGATCTTTTGTAGAGTAATACTTCTTGAAGCCAATACTATTAGTTGTAGGGGTGAATCAAATGGATGAGATACTGATGAGGCAGGCGAGTAACGCTGAAACGTATGTTATACCATTAGGGATGCCTTTATCAAACCTCTGAAAGGCTTGAAATATCATATCAGGTTATATTGAATTTTTAAACGAGGTCTCAAGATAGTCGACTGGAAGGTATTGTTACATATGCTCCGTAACAGCCGTAAAGCCATGCGGTTAACAATCAATTACGCTGAAAAAACGCCACATCAAGTGATCTTTTAGTAGAGTAATACTTCCTTGGCGCCAATACTATTAGTTGTAGGGGGTGAATCGAAAGGCATGAGCTACTGATGAGGCAGGCGGGTAACGCTGAAACGTACGTTATAACATTAAGGATGCCTTTAACAAACCTCTGAAAGGCTTGAAATATTGTATCAGATCATACTGGATTTTTAAACGAGGTCTCAAATAGTCGACTGGAAGGGGTTGTTACATCTGCCTAGTCGTTGCGAGGTTGATAAGAGAGTAAAGGTAGTAGCAGTCCAATGACTGACGTTTCGACGACTTCGCCTTATTCAGGGCTTGGACGTATGTGATATCAGAGTATTTGTATCCTTTTATCCGTGTCTTTCAATTGATTTCTTTGTTAACCCTTTCGAAACCCTGAACTCAACCCTCTGCGTTTCTAGCCCCCACCGTGTTGAATGTAACAATGGCGTATAACCAATGCGTGCTGTGTCTAATGGCACGGTGGGTTTAGACGCCATTGTTGGGCGCAACACGCGGGGGCTGGAGATGTAGAAGGCCTGGGTCCAGTGTCTTGAAAGGGTCAAGCTGATAGCATGAGATTGACAAAGAAGAGGTTCTCGGCTAACATCGCGATGGTCTCGTCTTCTCCAGAGTCGATGATTCGAAGAAATTGCAATTCACTCAGTCAAATACTCATAGTCCTAGCATTAAGACAAAAACTCAGTGCATGAGTCTTCCTTTCACAGAAATGATTGTTTTAGAACTTCTGAACTCGAAAGAAAGTTAACTGTGCTTTGTCTCTGAGGCAAACCTCATCAGAGTAATACCGTAAAGTTTGATCATGGTAGTAGTAGCAGTAGTGGTTCTAGTTACCGTAGAAAGGCCTCCCAATTTCACTTTGTAAACCGACTTTTTTGTAACCTCCGCATCATCAGTGAAAAAGTTTTTTTTCCCAATTAAGCTAATATGACGAAAATGGTATGTAAACTTTGTTCATGTCTTGGTTTGATTACCCAAGTTTTTGGTTTGCGCAGTGTAGTCACAAAAGAAGAGTGACCTCGTGTGAAGAGTCTAAAGTGTTCTGCTCAAAACAGAGAAAGGAGGACAACAGGACTTTGCATTTCTATTTCAATTCCTATTCTACTTTTCCCCCTTTTTGAAATTGAACCATGCCTTGTAGCCTACCTGCTTAGGCATGCTATAGGGATTTATTTTCGAATCTCGAATCAGACAGTGCCGTTTCTTGCAGCATCGGTGTGATCTCTTTCTATAGAATTGATCTAAATTACTGCCATTTAAGAGGTCTTAGGTTGTCTCAAACTCCAGGGAATGTATTATGTTGTGATATTTAGTGGACTAAACACGTGTTATTTTTAATTTTAGCCCGTTAGATACTCATTTATAACCCATAAAATAATATTTTAGATGCCAAAAGATCTAGAGTTTCATTTTGATGTCGATGAAGACGAGGAGACTTGGTTGACACCTCAACTTTCGGAGCGATCGGTAATAATATTCATTGCTTGCTTGCTTTTTTCGGTCTTCAAAACGTTACTAATTTTTAGGAAAGGCGATTTTTTTTTAGTAGTTTTTGTAGCCCATTTTAGCTGGGAACTGAATCGAAACCGGTTGATTTGAAGGAATGGTTTGGACAGATTCAGACATCCGAGCGTGCCTCCATACTCAGCAAAAAAATTACAGAAATATGCTCAGAAACGAGGTTCAATTTTTTTTTCTCAGTCTATTAGAGCTCTTACGCTCCTGATCTAAGCATTTAGCGATTTTTACTAGTTCCTATTGCTTTGAAATTTACAAAGAAAAATGCAGTAGTGATTAACATAGTTGGCAATTTTCGAGCAGTAGTGTGTTAAGGCTCTACAATTTTGAAAGTTTGCTTTGGTGCTCCTAATATTTTCCTTCTTTTCCTTTCTAGACGCTATGGTCTTTTTTTCAATAATATCTTTGGTTTACATTCGTTTAGGAGAAGTTTTATGTTGTTTTGACTTGTTTTTATTTTGAAAAAAAAAGCGCTTCTTCTTGCGTGCAGGTTAGCTTTCCTAAGTTCTTGCTTGAGTTTTCTTTTGCAAATTTCAAAAGGTCCTTTCCATACGAATTGCCGCTAGAGGTATCCGAATTGATGAAATTATAGTCCAAATCGATTTCCTTTGACGGTAGCATAACCAATCAATCAGATTTTTTCTTTGTTGATTGGGCCTGTAGCGCGAGGTTGTTAGTAAATAAAGGTCTTTATCCAACTAATGCTTCGACGCGTTTCATTTTCCTTAGAGCCGAGATACGAATCGATGGTTCACAGTTGTTCATCCTCGACATAGATCATCGCCGTTCGTTTGTCCGAGTCAAGCCTTCTTCGTGGAGTACAAGCAAACAGCGCTCAAGTTAATCATCCATACATAATATAGCATTCTATAGTATAGTAGTGCATGCAAAGAAAATATGATAATCCATATGTCGGGGTAAAGAAAAGTAGGTCTACAATGTAACGTAGCGCACTCACTGCGTTAGCCTTTAGTGACACCGACTTCTGCAGGATATCATATCTTTCGATTCGAGTGTTTTCCTGAGACCACAGCTCAAATTTCAATATGCCTGATAATCATTTTTAGAGCCACGCATACCAGTGGTCTGTGAAGGAGGGCTGACTTATAGAGCCCGATACACGTGTTTCGATCTTGCGATCTCGTCAGTCTAGTTCCATAGGATAGATTATCCGAGGATAACAATTCACTATCAACGGGTGATTAACTGGATAGTACGTTTCTTCCTGTATGAGAGGAGGTTGCCAAGTGAGGCTCTTCATTCGAACGAAGCTCCATCGAAGAAGGGCTGACGCGAACGAAACGAAGGCGAAAATGCACGGCAAGGACAAACGAGTCTGGACAATCGGCTTGAATCATCGGCTCTGCAGAAGAGAAACTAGCCGAAACATTAGGCGAATAAGAATTTTTCTTAACAGCCTCGTGCTGCGCGATTAATTAACAAAAGAAATTTGATGGGATTATGTTTTTGTTCTTTGAATAACATCAAGTTAACTTTTGAGGTCTGCGTTATCCCAGGTTTAGACCAGGATTATCGTGCATCTGCATTCATTCGTTTACTTGAAAAAATATCTTTATTTTTGATTATTTGTATATTTTTTCGTTGTGGATGTGCACATCTAAGTGTGCTTATATGTCTACACATATATACACATGCACGTATATATGTATGTGGGCGTGCGGTTTGTAAATTTCAAGGGTGAGCTTCCTGATCTAACCACGGATAACATACTTGCTATTTAACAGTTGCATCTTGTGTCGAATGTTAGCTTTCTCGCACTTGCTTTGTCAATAATCTGATAACGTTTATTGAATTTGCACGACATTATTGAGTGTTACACAAAGGTTTTTCTCCTGAAATTGGCTTTCATTGGAAACATGTGACAGTTGTGGTTTTGATTTCAGCAGCCAGATCCGACAGACTACGCAAAGGCATTCCGTCTTCACTGGATGTCGTTAAAGAAGGTGATGGAAGCCCTGAGGAAACTCATTCCTCTCACCATCAAAAGCCTACGGATGATGGTGGAATCTCAACAAGTTGTTCAGAGACCGTCACGACGAAGACTGAAGTGGCAACGCTCCGAAATGAAACGAATGATCCGGCATTGCCACTGGTACTGAAATATTTACGTCTCCGGAAATTGTACCCTCAAATATCAGCCGTTTGAAGCCTAACGTGCTCACTACTTCAACTCCATTTGCTGATTCTGTGTCAGGTGTTGGCCTACCAGACCTGTCTCCGTCTCCGGTTGAGTTAGCGGCATCAGAGAAGCAAATAATGACTTCTGATTCCGATGAGGAGTTCTACGACGCCAGTTCCGATTTTTTGCGAAGAGGTGCAGAATTTGTTGTTGACTTCGTCAGTGCATGAAGATCAAAACAACGGCAATGGCATGCTGCCGAATGATGGTGATTCGGGTCAGTGTTGTTTGGTGGTTGTTGCTTATGGGGTCGGTCGGGTGGTTTGGTATAAATCAGACTGAAGAGAACGGTGTGTTTATTCCGACCACGGGGATGTTTACAGATCCACTGTTCTTTTCATATCTGATTTATGAAGGTTTTTGTCTTTTTTTTTTTTGAAAAAAAAAGGTTTGAGTTCTGTGGATTATGAATTTTTGCGGTTTTGAGAAGCAACATGTCCTTCACATAAGTATTTCTTCTATTTTGTCGAGAAAATCATATTGATATTACGTGTTAAGCTGCATATTTCAATAATTTATGAAGTCCCCATTCGTATTTGATAACTTACCGACGTTCTTCAAGATCTGCTGCATCACTTTTTTGGGTTACCTTCTCAATTACTGAGTCAAATTGGGTTGCCAATTTATGCGATGAAGTTGAGCATATTATTCTGGTTTTTCCACAGTTTAGATGATGCCATTGCAAAATGTAATTAACTGCAATTGTGTAGTATTCAAAGACTCCTTCAAGTCAAAATTTACTCAAGACGTGCTGCAAGCAGTCCGGCTTAGGTGTGGAAAAGATTTTTCTACTGGTAGTGGAAATTTTTGAAAAAAAAAAGAACTCGGTACAGACTTCGTTAGATACGTGCTCTCTTGATTCCTAAGATGGATTGCGGTCAGAAGAGTTTTCGAGAAGAGGAGTAGAGCTGGAATCTATGAGACTTACTTGATAAAAGATTTCTCAACACTACTTCAGTGCCCGAGATAGTTGAATCATTAGTCAGAAACATATCATCAGTCTCTTCTTTCCAAATCGCAGCAAAATTTCTTTTTCTTTTTTATCAACTGTCATTCGATCTGGCGGAATATTTGATCCTTTCATTAGCTTTGTTATGGCATTCATACAGTGTAATACACGTGTTTCGGCTTTGCAGCCCCGTTAGTTGCGTAGTGCCTTCCGTCTGAGCGGGTCTCTTTCGCGAGAGAATCGTCGACGAACATGTTACATTGCTTGTATATTGGCTGGTACTTTTGCTAAGGGATTAGCACAACTAAAAGGCACTGCAGCTGACGAGGCTGAAATGCCCGAAACACGTGTGTTACACCGTATAAGTGCCATAACAGACCTCGTGAAATCTTCAAACTGTCAGGATGTAATAATTTCAAACGAGGTCTTGAAAAACATTCGAATATATAGGAACCGTTAATCGAATATCGCCAACCGTTCCAATGAGCTTGGTCTTTTTTGGGGCCTGAGAGAGCCGTATTCTTTCGATGGTTGTTAGGAAACATTTGCGTGCCTTATGTTGTCATGGGTGCGTCTTGCGCAGTGGTCAGAGATGCCTTGCGACACACATGGCGGATGGTCTCATCCCCGCTTAAGGATCATCAAGCCTTTCATCCTTTCAAGGTCGGCGAAATGCTATCGGATTTGCTTGTGAGGATAGTATCACTGACTTAATAAATCTATACGCCACAGTGAATCATCGTGAAGGTTATATATGTATTCAATCACTTCAGAGGAAGCTAAAAAATGAAGACGGTGTAATGGCTCATATCTCAGGGTCTGGTCGATGCCGAGAGCTTTATCCTTTCTATGTCATTAGTATTACACAAATTGATCAAGCGACGGCCAATGCGATTCTGCACTCAAAACTCACCAAGTCTATGATCACTCAAGGGTCGGTGGGTGGGTACCGGACCTGTCTCAGACTTGTCTGGGAGGATAAGCAGCACTAACTCAATGCAGCCGGAGGCCACCACGAGTCACTGTAAAGATCAGATTTGCATAAAATCACCGCAAACGCTACTTGATGAAGTCGAATGTGTGGCACATCCCTCAGGATTGATCAACGCTTAGATGCTTTATATTTTTTTAGTGGGTTGACAAATTTTTCGAACGTTTTCCTTCTTGTTGATCTTTTTTCTTCTTTCTGAGGTGTTGTTTTTCCTATCGTTTAGAGCAACTTGTTGCGGTTATTTCGACATGCTGCACTTATACATTTGAAATAAAATGAATACTTTCACTCGCAGTATGACTACACTCAAAGTCGTCGGCCAGCATGCGAGTCGTCAATGACGGAGACGTTTCATTTGCATTAGAAGCACCTTTCCGATCAATTTTTTGTGGATGACCGGCTCCTTGCTTGTTCATCAGTCTCCATTTTGAATCCATTGAAGCGATCAAAAACTGCTGTTCTATCAACTGTTCCGTCACTCTAGGCCTCGCTAAACCAACGAAGAGTGTCAGCAACATTTGAACCCAAACGATACTCGTGTATCATTAACAGTCGTTTTTGTTCTCGAGACAAATCTATTCTAAAGCCAATGTATAAGTGTTTTACATCGAAATATTTGCAAGAAGCTGTTCTAAACGATAGTGAAAACAGAGACTTAAATGCATAAATGTAATAGTTTTTGTCCATCATAGAGCGACACATGAAAAACCCTTTTGATTCGCTAGACAGCAATTTTCATAGGAGTGTTAGAGATTATTCGAAAGCTTGGATTTCTGGCTAGAGCCCGACATGGCTGATTTTTGAAAAGACTCATTTTAGACGCTGTAAAATCCAAAATGAAACTATATCTCAGGCTTTTCAGACCATCAGTAATCATTCGATAGCGTAGTGTTGGCTGATTCAGCGATGTGCTTATTTTCTGGAAAAACCGTTTCTGTGCAGAGTAACACATTAAATAAGATTGAATTCGCATGCGCGAGCAAGTGGTCTTTGGCCAATTCACGTGGCGCTGAGTGAGGCAGCAATGGAGTTGCGCAATTTTCCATCGATTTTCGACCAGTTTTTTGCTAGTACGACCTTTGTTATTCAATAATGAATTGTTTCTCCTATTTGAAAGGAAAACTGCAGATAAAAGGTATGGTTTTGCTACAGAAAGCTTTGAAATACTTTTATTTTGCCATGAATACGGACAAATCAATCATCTTATTATCACGATGGTATTTCCTAGGCAAGGACGTTCTAATTGCTTCCAACAGTGAGTCGAAGACATTCAGATACTATGAGGTTTCCTCTACATGTCAGCTTACCTTGCTGACTCACCCAGTGGCCCGCTCAAAGAATACTTGCTCGCGCATGCGAAATACCATTTTTCCTGCTGTTTTGCAAAGAAACGGTCTTTTCAGGATATACACAGCGTTTGAATTAGCAGGCATTGCGTAGTCGATTGATTGCTAATAGTTTGAAGAAAGAGCTCTGTCCGGCGCGAAATATATGCTTAAGAAACGCAAGAAATCTCCTTTTGTAATAACGTCAAAAAGTCCCTTTTCTAAAACCGTCCGCGTGTGCTGTAGTTAGAAATCTAAGCCTTCGAATGATTGCTAAAACAGCCATGAAAAGTTCCTGTCCAGGGAATGAGGTCGGTTTTTCATTTGTCGCTTTATGATGGACTTGAATCACAATAATCAGCAAAAACGAAGAACTCCGCAAATTTTATTGTCAACTCTATATAATGTTATCAGTCTGGGTTGAAGCAACGAAATAAGTGGTTTAATCTAATGTCTTTTTTTTCATTTATAACTTTACACATGCAGTGCATACATCGTACATCGCTCGTAAAGACGGTGATGGTTGCTAAGATGATGTCGAGATTCCTTATGAGTGGAGGAGCTGCTATGTGATCGTGAAGTGTTCTACATTACGTAGATTTACGCTTTTGTTGACGATCCAGACGGTCATGGTTCTGTTATATTCTCTCAGAAGTGCATTTTCGCACAGTCAAGAAGTTGCTTGGACGTAATCCCGTTTTTCCATCGAGGTGCTTATTGTACGAACCACGGAAGTGCTTCGCACTTTCCTCCAATGTAATTGCTCCATCTTGGTTATTGGGACGATCGGCATGCAAAGGAAGTTCAAAGAAACTGCCTATTGAGAGCTTAGTTTGAAATCTGGTCGAATTTTTTTTACGTAAAATGCACCCTGTTAGACTCTGAGAAAGGCGAAAGAATCAAGCTTTTCGAAAGATTTTATAGGCATCTATTAAGCAATGTCAGATGACGCTGCATTGAAATAGAGAATAGAGTTCAAACCATCAGACTGAGAAAAACATGGTTTCTAGAATTTACGTTTCTTCACAGGAATTTCGGCGGGACGTAACTGTATGACTCAATCGCTGATGAAAGTTGAGGAGGAAATGCCTTCCGGGCAGCAGGCGTATATGACCAAAGACGGGAAACCGTTGAGGTGAGACTTATGATATTCCTAATCGTCAAATTTTCCATTTGACCGCATTAGCAGTGATATGATTTTGTAACTATATGTTCAATAACTTTGTACGTTCTGCAAAACTTTGACCCTCAAGCAGGAGATGAACCCGCTCCTCACCTTCTAGAGTGGGGCGGAGTAGCCACTGTACCCGATTTTTCTGTCACTCTTTCTGCTTATGACATCGTATCCTTTCGTCTTCTTCTTTGTCATACACAGATGCATTTATCGCTTTCATCTTCTTTTTTTTTTTCGTGTATATCAACTTGTTCATTGTTGGACACTCATACTCATGCATAATTTTATGGCTTTAGCAATTATTGGGAGAGCCACTCTTCGCACTTACAGGACATTTATTAATATTGAATAACATACGAAACTTTGAACTCCGGGCAAGAGTGAACCTACAATCCAATCTTTTCGGGGACCCGTGCTAACCACTGCACCACCAGGGCACCTTATCTGTTGTTATCCTTGTTTGCAATGTATGTGTCGATTCTGTTAGCAACCAACCTGGTAGGCAACTTATTGACATCGAGCCCAATCAAGCTGACAGCTTTTGAATATGTGTAGGACAGGAGCCCGGTAGTGCGCTGGATAGCACGTGCCCCCGGAAAGGGAGACACGTGATCGGTTTCCGCTTGAGGTTCAGAGTTTTGCTTATTACTCAGCAATTATTGGATATATTCAGTGATGTAGAATGGTGTGCAAATCTCAAGTCAGGAGCGGCTCTACCACGCATCTCGCTCCATCCGGAAGCGCGTGCGCTAACCCGTTGCACTGCTAGCTCCAACTTTGCCATCACTCTTTTGACGCTACAATGCATCTATGTCTCAGCAACCGACCGTCGACAAATAGATGCGTCGTTGCAGCGTAGAAAAAATTAGAGCTAGTAGTGCAACGGGTCAGCTCACGCGCTCCCGATTGAAGTTAGATACGTGTTCGAGTCCCAATCGACCCAAGTTTTGCACATAATTCTGCATCAATGAGTGTATCTACATCATACCATCATTAAAAGCGGTTAAATAAAAAATACATGAAGCTTGCCAGATAACTACGGAAACCTTACATCTTTCAAACTTCCAATCCACACCCTTCTGATCAGGATACTTATTGAATATATATCATAGACGGATTGCATTTCGACATGTTCAAATTACGTTTCATCGTAATATAATGGAGGGATTCAATGATCATATTGTTTATTTCAATATGGCGAAAGCAAGCTTAACAGGGAGATATGTACCTTTCTGCGAACATTTTCTGCATCGCTATTACTGTTCCTACTTGATTATCTCATTAGTTTTTATTTAATCCTGGAAATTCTGCACCTTTTCTCTGGTGAAATACATCTGCCTTTTCCGATTGAAGAGTCTTATCTAAAGTATCTCCATCAACGTATTTGATCAGACTTGTTAACAATCGATGCCATTTTAAGGTCAAGCTCTGTTAGTCCGCGTCCAGTAACAACAGCGATTTCGCATTCCAAACCGATACAGACGAATTCGCTTGCATCGAATGATAGCGTAGACAGTATCGAGCAGGTTTGAATTTCTACAGTATTTGCGATGATCTATTGTTCCACATCCAATGCGTATAAATTCGTGCGCGTATGAAAATGATTTGATTTTTGCTTTGGGCGCATAAGTGATTTTAGACAGCTGTAAGGAGTTTAATTGAAGAAGAGGACAGTTTGTAAGAAATTTTGTGTTCAGTTCGGTTATAAGGGAACAAATGATTTTTCGACCTCATTCGCTGTGCAGGAATGTTTAATGGAGTGATAGTAATCTTCCGAAAGCTTAAATATATGGCACAGTGCTTCGTGGCTTTTTTTTTCGAAAAGCCCTATTCACAACAGTGTAGCATATACTTTTTTTTATCATGCGTATAATTAGCTTAAAGTACGAAAAGTTTATGATATGAACATGTAGAGAAAATCTCATAGTATCTGAGTCAATTATTTTATCTGGAGTTTCTTTCAAAGCGGAGAAAAATTTCCTAATTGAATAGCAAGTTACAACCCACATATCTAACGGTCAAAGCATCGGTTTTAGTCTCCCCGCCCCCCAGCCCACAGATTAGCCCATGAGCAAGCCCACCGAATATATTAAGCTCGATTTTAGTTTCCCTGCTATACTGCAGTGAAACGGTTATTCCAGGTTTTGAGCATTGCGTTGAAATCCTTGAATCTTACGCTATCGAATGTTCACTAATAGTCTGTAGAACAAGCTCTGTCCGGCAAGGTATAAAATCGAACATTTTCTGTCTTCTACAGCTCTATCAAAAGAGTTTTTCCAAAAAAACAAACATTTTTTGAGTTCTTCGAGACTTGTGCTATATAATGAGCACTAGCAGTCTGATCAAGGAGTTTTGTCCGGCGAAATATAAACGAGATAAGAAGAAAAATCCGTAGTCGTTTGAAACATAATTTTTTTTCTTTTGGATTTTACAGCATCAAAAAAAGGTGTTTTGAACACCGGCCACTACCGTGTTAACAAGAGATTTAAGCTTTCGAATGGTGACCAACACCGCTGTGAAAAATTGTTCTACAGCGAATAAGGTCGAATATTTATATGTTTTCTTAAAAGAAAAGACCCAAATTTTGCATTGCAAAGAGTGTTTTTCTTCTTGTGGCTGGTATCTGATTCGAGTTCAATCTTGGTTGCGAAATATTAGGTTGTTTGGAAAATCAGTGCAGAGCTATACAAATACTTTGATTTAGTGCTTTTCAGCAGTTTTGTGATGTTTTAAATACATATATAAGAATGTTAAGTGATATGCAAAGTATCGCAGAAAGTGGGAGGAAAGTGATGGCTTCTATGGTGTAGTTATTGCACACGCCTCGGTATGGGCGATACGGGAATTCAACTCCTGCCTAGGGTCGAATATTTTGCATATCTTTCAACATTCTTTCGCCTGGGACTTTCAAAACTTTTGATTATCTCGTATAGAGTTTCGTTCTTTTCTTTTTTTTTTTTCTTTGAAAGTTTAACACTTCCACGAGCATTGAGCTTCCACATTGTACACTTTGGTAGGTTTCAGACAGTAAATCTTGATTTTATTGACCAAGCGTTTTTTTCCACCTTAATTCATCGCATTGAGCTTTTTCTTCAGACTTTTTGTTATCGATCGATAGCTTGTCAATACAGCTTTTATGTTGCTTCTTGTCTATAGATGTTCTCAATGTATTCCACTGGTAAAAGCCGTTTTTTGACAGTAGAATGAACATAATGGATAGAAAATTATGAACGAAACCAGAAATACATTTGAGTAGTCATATAAAACTATGTGAGAAAGATATTACACCGTGATTACATAATGGATAAGTCTTTTTCATCGTGAATTAGACCAGAAGATCACACAGAAGAGGTGTCCAAGAATACGGGAACGTGCACGGAAAAAATGTAGTTGTAGTTGGCGAAACATGAAAAATATTTGACACAGCCAAATAATAGAGCTTCAATCTGCAAAAAGCAATGTGACAAGCCTTCTGCAAGAGCTCATGGACCTTACATCTTGATTTCAATGAGCATTTATTAAGTTGTCCCATATGTTCTTTCACATTACAACACTTCCGTTAATTGAATCGTTAGTTATTCAAAGATACCAATTAACAATATAAATCTAACAATATAAATCACCATTTTTCCAAATGGATCACCGGCTCATCATGGCTGGAAGCTGTTTGTGGGTGTCGGACAGCGAAGTGCGATATAGGGTTCAACCTCTACCTCCCCACTGCAGAGCCACCCAAGCTGAGTAGTCCGACGTTTCCACTTGGAAATGCCAGCTTAGAGTAAATCGTACTAAGAATTACCGCCATCTTGGTAGGTACTAGTCGCAAGGTGGTAATTTCCTGATCCACCACGGCCGACGACTGCTCTAATGTGGTGCCGACCTGAGGAAGCCTCCGCTACGCTTACCTCGCGACTCCAAGGAACGAAACAGCTAAAATGGGGCAGTTTCCCTGTGCTGGGGCTCGCATCATGACTAATGATATACAACCATTTTCTGGGCAAAAATTCGATGCCTTCCTTCCAAAAAGAGTGAGGCTGGCAATCAAAGAAGTTGGTGCGGTCACTTTTTAGCTGGTTGTAATCTTTGTTTTTCCTGCCGATTGGTACCGTTGCCCTATCCCACTCTCACCAGAATGTAATGAGTCAACTTTGTAATGTGGGATGGTCGATCAATGCATGAAGTTTCTATCGATACATCGCTTTGCGCTGGCCAATTCCATACAATGGCTAGTGATGGTACAATAGCCGTATCCAAGTGTCTGCCTAACCTGATAGACATCCTCCAACATATCACAGCCTTTTGGCAAGAATCCAATTTAAAATGGAAAAAAACTGGATGAAACAGTAGTGAAGGTAATAATGGGACAACCCAGTAGTTCGAACTCCAGTGTCTGGCGGCTAGGTGAGCTTGATACACGAAAGTGATCGCGGTCGTGGAAAGGTTAAGGGCTTTATAGTTAACAATTTTACCCTGCTGTGTTACAAAGATGTATATACATTGAAGCTTATGTTTTGTTTTTCTGCCTTGAGTTACACAATTCCATCTTCTCTCTTGGAACTTTATATTGTTATCTATTCCACTTGCTAATGGAAAACAAAAGATTTACATGCTTTGACCGAGCAGCTTCAATAGTGATCACCTTTATTAATCTCCATTGGTTTGAATGAGTAACAGTTTGACAGCAATTTGACCGCAACATCAGTTGCTTGTAACATTTCAACTAAAAATCGTTGCAGTGGTCAGCTTTGCCCTCTAGCACGTAGTTTGGTTTGGTTTTTTTTATAGCATCGGAATAAATCGTCGACGACTGCCACGCCATCTTTCTCGCGTACTACCGAAATTAAGCAGCAAACAAGGCTGTCACGACCGACAACTTCACACCGATCGCTACCCAGTCCTCGACAGTCAGCTCCAGTTTCCCATGGAATTGACAAACAGCACGTAGTAGTAAATACACGTGTGCCTAATCCCAAGGCACAGGTACGCATGTTGTTTATTTTTTCTTCTAAACCGAACAAACCAGAATCTTTTTCTAACCGCTTTCTAGCAGTGCTATGATGTTCTAACTATATATCCAATAATGTTGAGCGATATGCGAATTCTTGAACCGTGGGCAGGGATTGAACACCTCTTGTTCTTTGGTAGCGCGCGCGTGAAGCATCGCACTTTTGGAGCTAGTGCTTAGCAATCTCTCTTTCTATTATGTTCCCCGGAAAGGGTGAGACACAGTTTCAACTCCCGTCCAAGGTCCAAGGTTTTGCATGTTACTCAACATTAGTGAAATTATGACTGAGCGAACATTTAATGCTTACTAACTTTTTGCCCACTCAACTTTATTCTTTAGTTCCCACATCTATCAATTAATTAAAATCATCTTTGTGTGGTTGCTATTCTAAGAGTGAAATTGAGTTAACTAACATCTTACAAGACGCATACGAATGTCAAGAATAGCACTATACGGCATTATGTCTGAGTTTGTTTGAGGCTTTTACATTGAGCAGTTAGGAGAAAATGGTGTCCCATCCTTTCTGTTTTTGTTTCTCTGAATCTATTTTAATCTATGATGCACACGAGCACATATACATAGTGGGGATTCAACACATCACCCGGTATGCCTTGAGCACAGTGCATTTGATACGAGAACAATGGCTGCCTTTGATTTTGAATCGACGTTTGTTAACAATATTGGATTTAAAATCCGTTAAAATATGCATATCAATAAACACTATGAGTTACTTGATCTCTGATATACATAGATTATATTAGAATACTGAAGATAGTTCTTTATTTATAAATTTCTTTTTGCGCCTATCTATACAAAGAGACAAATTAGCGAGTTCTTGAGAGCTGAGGTGATACAAGTGTATTGTCTACCTCGTTCGCGTTGCGGTGTGGTTCTTCAGCGTTGCAATGATTTGATTCTTATGAACTGGGGACCGATCGAATGAAGTATCTCTTTTCATTTGAAAATAGGTGGAGAGTATTTTTCATGGCTAAGATTTTTTTTCCGCTCCTCTCTCGAATACTCTGGAACTTAATTATCGTGAATCGTGATAGATTGGCTGACTTTTGGTTACTTCACCGCGCCACCAATATTTTTTCAGGGGTCTGCTTGATAATTACAGGAATCGTTTTTAACCCACTGGGGACGGCGCGCATTCATTTGAGTATACGCATGCTTTTTTGGAGATCTCGCTCAAAAAAACTTTTTCATCATACTTCGGCAGTTATGTGATAACTTGAAAAACGGCAATTTCAATAGTTTACTTATTCTTTATAACGCCTCTCAGGACGCTATAGCAACAAAAATAAAATGACGTTTTGCATTTGGCGTGAGTTGTTCGCCACTTCCTAGTTTCAACAAATGGAAAACAAGTCATTGTCAAGTTCCTCGTCATCTATTTACTTATGGAATGGATAAGGCTGTAAAATAAGCAAGGGCACCGGAACGTACGTTATCGGGGTAAAAGTAATCTACTAGAAGCTTCGGTTAGGTTAACTATTCATGAAATTGTTGATTACTCATGCCGGTCGGAGGGAAGTTGATTTTTCGAGAGAAAAATTTTTTAGATCACTAGCCCCTTGAGTCCCTCGTTAATTTTTCACGCGGCAGGCGACGGGATTGCGCGGCGAGCGGAGTAGGTTATAATGACAGTGTGGTAGTTTTCCAATGAGCTTTGGATTTTTGCCACCACTAAGAAGGGTAAAGTTGTTGGGTAGTGGGGAAATGTGATAGAGATTTCAGTAGAACAATTTTTTGGTGGAAACGTGCAAAATAGTTCAAAAAATAGAACAATGAACGGTCTGTCAGAAAATGATATTACGAATTGCAATATGCTTCTCGAGATCAGGGTACTTCAGGAGTTCGAAATCTTATAAAGTTACAGATGAGGTTTTGTTCTATCGTATCATGAATAATGACTTTTTTATACTGATCATATAATATCGGCTATGAACATTACTAGCTTAGTCAATATCTCAAAAGTACTCAAATAGATCGATGTAAGCTCTATCAACGCTTGCTACGACCACATACTAGGTCTATAGATATATAAAATTTTTTTTCAATTCGTTTATTCACATAACATCGTGATTGCGCAGCAAACAATTAGCTTTTCTAACACAACTGGACTTTTTTTCCATGATTTACGTTTATAGAAGTTTTTCCAATAGTAACCTGTGTTCATAGCAACGAAGTTCTTTTAGTATCAAAATTTTACCACATAATTCCGAAAATCCGCTGTTAAATTGAAACAACACACTCTGGAAGCAAAACGTTACCAGTGTTTTTGTTAGTGAAATGTATGAAGGTCTTTTCCTTAACTAAGCTTAGTGTCAAAATTGGCGTTTCTCAAGCTATTAAAAGAGTCAAAAACAGACTGAATAAGGAGAAGAAGTATGAACAAATGTTATACAACAGTTGGGGGAAGAGATGTATTTTTTCAGAAGGACATAGTTCTCTTGTTGAGACATAATATATTTTTTGACACATGGGTGTTCTTCCCATCAGAATAATCGTTATAGGAATCTTTTATGCGATATTCCATCATCTAATCTCAATGATGTTCCTTCAGCATCTCAATATACGAAATACACCTCCATGTCATCGTTGCAGTACGCGCTAATGCAAAGTTTCCGCGGTGTACGATGTCGTGAGCAATGTCTTCTTTAAAGAATACTTGGGTATCATTGAAATGGTAAATGCTGAGGTTTACTAAAGCCTACAACAAAACATGCTGAAGAACTTAGCTACATACAAAGATAGAATTTAAGCCATTGAGTTCTAAGCTTTGATCAATCGCTAAGTGATGCGCCAAGCATTCGACTTCATCAAGCATTGTTTTGAGTGATTGAATGTTTATCTGACCTTCACAGTGACCCGCGGTGGCCTACTGATTAATTAAGCCAGTACCTGCAATTCTCTCAAACAAGTCTTGTACCAATTCTCCAACCCCGGAGTAACGGAAGGGTTGGTGAGCCGAGCCACTGGCACAGGATCAAACCCTTGAACACTTGTGAGTTGGGCCCCTCTGGTCACTGAGCGATCCCTCATTCTAAAGTTGTAATAGGAAATCAGTCTGTAACTACATACTATGTCTATATGATGATACAATGGCCCCGTGAAATAATGTCTTTTTGTTACTCTTATTTATACTCAACTCTGCCTACTGTATAGTGGTCATTAAGTATCTAATGCTCGTTTTGAGCCCTTTGCCGTTCGAGACTTCTCTTTGCTGCCACAGATCAAATCCCAAACATAGGTAATTAAGCCTTGATATAAGTAGATATGCTTAGTAACAATAAGGCAAAAAATCAGTGGATTACGAGAAGTTAGATAGATAACACGCATAAATGTTTGGAAACATCAGAGATGAGCTGTTACATGTCCAATGAGCAGCAAGTTTCTGAAACATATGTGTAATGTGTTACGACGAACGAGTTTCTAGATTGTAGACGTAAATCATAATGAGCAAGTGACACGTAAAACGGAATTGCTGCTCAAATAGAAAGGGATGAGTGAACGGATGAGCAGAACTAATGAGCATTCTCTACATACGCGGTAAGGTGCTCACTATGGGGAGCGGACATTTCCTACATTTTGTTGTTTTGTTTGATAGAGTAAATCGAAATGCTGATCGGTTAGAAGTATTTGAATCATCAGTAGAGCGAAGAGTTGGATAATGTTGATTTAATATAGTTAGTTTTGCTCTACCAATAATGATAACGGAGGAGTTCCAAGTATAACGTAAAAGAGGATGTGACTTTGTAGTATTGCTTTATCATGATTTTTGGCGACGGAATCGCAATAACAGTGTGAAGGAGGGTAAGTCATCTAAAAATACATCACAGATCATGCTAATAGAATGAAGGATGTCAGTGAAGAACTGAGCGAAAAGGCGTCGTCTGCAGGCGAATGACAATGCTGTGGGCGTGATGTAGGCCCTGTTATTTTTGCAAACATTAAACTGTAAATAGCTCATAAGTACAGTTCGCGCCAGCTGCGCGACGAAAAAGACGAGCCAGTGGATAGGCAAAAAACGAACCAACTGTTATGACTCACTGCTTAGAGCATGGCTCTTTGCTAGTCATCCTGTAGGTTCAAGTCTATGAATAGCTTACAAATACAATACGGATCATCTGCTATGACTTACTGCCTATGTGGCGAAATGACTATGGTGATTATTTACAAATATTATATTAAACATTTAGTGATCCGTAAGAGGAATAACCATAGATGTGAGGAAAAAAACAGTTTTTCTGGACCAGCTGTTATGTGTTGTTCGATATAGTCGCACTAGATTATCCTTCTTTTCCTATTTTTATCTATGTCTCTGAATTCTTCAAACTAGGGTTATTTTCCCTGCATTTTTGAAATTATGAATGTTTTTGATGGTTTTAGCTACTCCACAATTTGATTTCTGTACCACTAGAAAACAAGGAACAGCCGGATCGAAATAGAAATGTCAATTCTGTAGTGAGTTCCCATCCGTCATTGATATGTATAGAAATCTTGATCTGTTGATTTACTTCATGAGAGTGCTTTAGACTGATGCCAAAAATTCTTGCCCAACTTTTGGAAACTATCCACCGTCAAAGACTCAATCAGAGATACCCGATTTGGCCGCCCTGCGTGAAATTGCTAGGCAACAAGAGCAGGGTACGTCATTTTATTTGTACCAGGATCAACGAAGATAGTGTTTCGCTCTAAATTGTTGAGGGTGAAAAGATCACATGAAGTGTAGTATCTGCTAGTAACACCAATTATTCTTCTATCTTTTCTATCTTCAAGCTCTACGGCAGGCTGTTGAAAAGCAGCTCCTATATGGAAATACCGACGGAAATATTCTTGGCAGAACGAAACGAATTCGGTAAGGCTAAATCTCTTTCATATGCATATTTATTGATTTATTTTTCGTGGTTTTTCCACTTTTTGGTGATTATGAAGAATCTGTTGAAGAAAAGTCCATATTCTTCGGCCAGTTCCCTTGTTAGCAGCAAATCGGCGGATATGTCTACGCTCCATAAAACGAATGCTAACGTGACCTCTGTAGGTATTTCTCTCTAATTTCTAGGTTTACTTCGTCATTAGATAGTTTCCTCAGTAATTTCTGCAGTTCCATTTATTATATTTATGTTACGACTTTTCACACTACTATACTCCGTTTTTAGATAGTTTCTTTCTTTAACTTGGAAAAGAGTGAATGGTTCATTTCCGTTTGTGGGAAACATGAAAAAATGACCTCTTTCGCAAGACAAGAAATTCTCATGAGAGTGTTAGTAATCATTCGAAAGCTTAAATCTCTGCCTACTGCAATGCACGACTTTTTTTGAAAAGACTTTTTTATGAGGTTGTAGCCTTTCCAATAAAATCATGCTTTACACCGGCCACGCACCCTAACTATTACTTCGCTGTAAACACGAGAAGCATATAAACGCATAGAGAAATTTCGTAGTATCAGATTCATACATTTTAGTTGGAGTTTCTTTCGAAGTGGAGAAAAATTTCCTAATCGAATGACAAAAATGGCGCTTCACACGTGACGCGTCAACGTATTTTGATCGAACGATAGCGGGACGTCGCATCGAATTTGTGTCCACCAGACACCAGCCGTAGGTTAGCCCGTAAACAAGCGTGCCTAATAGTGAAACTCAATCCTAATTTCCCTGCTACATAGCAGTGAAATGGTTTTTGCAAAAAAACAAGCACAGCGTTGGAATCATGGAAACTTACGCTATCGAATGGTCACTTGTAATTTGAGGAATGAAATCTGTCCCTTGAAAAATATGCTTGTGAAATATAAATGTTTTCTTTCTGTTACAGCGTTATAAAGAGGTTTTTTTTTTGAAAACCAGCCACGCAGCTCAGTAACCAGAGATTAAAGCTTTCGAATGATCATTAAAAGGGCAATGGAAAGACTTTGTCCAGTGGAAGAGTTTATTTTTTCAATTGTTCCCTACTAACAGAAAAGAACCCAGTATTTCATCTACTATATATGAGTACTGTGTGGATTTTTGCTGAATTTTTCTATCTGATCCTCTTGTTTTGGATGATTTGAGCTTACGTGTTTACTGTAGAAACCTAAGAAACAATTTTGCAGACGTTTGACAGGAAAATAGCGGATAGATATGCAACTGATTGACGTAGATATCCACAAAATACTGCTTTGAAATTTATAGCTTAGTTCTTGAGATTTGTAGATGAGTGACATTCTAAATACAATTACATCGAAGTAAGACTGCTGTTCATAATGGCGCATATCGTAGTTTGAATGAATTTCGGTGTTTTAACTCTGTACTGTTGATCAGAAATAACCTTGGCTCTGATAAACCATTGTGATTTCTACAACCAATATTTCTTATTTTTCTTCGGCCACTTTTATAAGCATTCTATTTTATAGAGAATCCCCTCGTGTACACGCGTGCCAAAGAAAAGTGGAATTCCGACTCCTTCGAGAAGGTTGCTTTTAGTTCATATACTACACTTTGTAATACATTTTGAGCAAACTTGCCACAGAGTGATATTGTACGATCTCATTCATTTTATATTTTGAGAAAGGTTTCGTAAATGTCATACTACTCAATTTGGTAAGCTCAGAAGCTTATCTTGCAGTTAGATTAGTTATTTTTTATCTCTGAAGACTGCTTGTTCACTTGTGCGTCATGAGAGTCATTGCACTGTCTTTTCATCGTCAAATCTGCACATTGTGCCATATGGCTAGTGTGGTGTGTAGTGTGTTTTGTGTTTTGATGTCAAATTTATGGCGTTTAGTCCTTGTTTTTTACTTTTATTACTTCTTATTTCTGAATCCAAATGTTGTGTATACTTTTATTGTAGAGCTGGAGTTCCTGTACGTTGTGCTTCGGTCGCTCCACAACCTACCACGAACGATGACGAGTGCTTCTGATGTTTTTGAAATTTCTTCATATTTTTTTCAATTTCTTTCATAGCTCTTTATCGTTACCATGTCAGCAGAGTAGATCTTTAGTTGATTTTCCTGTTCACTAACATCCACTGTAAATCAATGCGATTGTTTTATTCCGTAAATCACAACGTTACAGCTTGATTTCTGATCGACTGTACTGTGATCCTATTAGCTAGCTGTTCTATTTATTGTCTAGATAGAGTTGTTTCAAAAGTTTTTCTTTTCACTAGTCTAGTGCAAGGTTTTGGTCGCTTTTTAGGTGTGATGCCTTGATTATTCTTCAACATTGGTGCCTCATATGAGCTTCATTTATTCCCACAGTATTTCTGGTCATCATTTGCAAAATATGCAGTTTAGTCCTCTTTTTGTGATCTTATCCTTTTTCTAGTAAGAATAATTGTTCACCTTAATCGTTTTGGTGATCCTATGTACATGAGAACTACGAGTATATTCCTATTTCCAAAGATTTTACGCAACTTTGGATTTTCAACTTATAAATTTTTCCCTCCAGATTTGGCACATGTTCTTTTTATGTTACACACGAGTTCCAATGTATATGGAATCATATTCTGATTTTATTCAGTATTGTGCTTGACCAGTAAGCCATTTTTTATGATGATTAGCTAGCAACGCAAATGTTCTTATGTGTCCAGCATATTATTACGTGCTCTTGTTCCTCTGTACCCGGTGTCTTGTTCAACGGACTATAATTGTCTTATCTACTGGAATGACTTGAGAAATAAAGTTTTAGTAACTTAGATATTCACTGGGAAGTAAAGGAGACATAGCAAAGTAGTTATAATGTGAGGAATTCAGCTCGCTCACTGTCGATTATTTAACTCTCTAAAGACCACAATAATCATTTTGCTTCTCACCACATGGCGTCAAATCTCACTCAAGTACTGTAATGGCGGCGTTGCGTGTCGTGAGGAAGCGACGGTGCGACGCCGCCTGCCTATCAGCGCTAGCCTTCGAAAGGTTAAGCTCTTCATTCGTACTCATTTTTGTTGATTATTACTCGTTGGAAGCGTAAAACAGTTGTTCATTGACGAGCCACTGTACTGACGAAGATGGCAATCACACCACTCATTGTGTGAAGAAAACCGTCTGAAAGACCATTCCTTACAGTGTTTTTTACCTATACTGGTTATCTTCATTTCCAGAATCTTTGATCGTCTTTCTTCGTACTGATTGCATAGCAAGAATTACAGTGGAATGTGGATTCGAAGCTCACCTGACGCAAATGTTTCTGCTCATCATTCTTTATCCTTGTTTGAATTTTGTTTACATTTTATATCACTATCAACGCGTGTGTGAGATGTTGTTAGAGGTGCTTATGACGCATATGTTGATGATTCGTATTCCTCGTCTAAGGCTCGGTAAGCCTTTTATCTCTTTGACGTCGGGGGCATGGCGAATTGGATTGAAAAGCAGACTTGTCTGGGAGGATAGCAACAATGATTTGATATATCAATGGGCTACCGTTAGTCACTGTAGAGGCTAAATAGGCATTCAGTCACCTCTAACGTTGCTTAAATGAAGACGAGTACGTTGCGATTCGCTCAGGGATTGATCAGCGGCAAATGCTTCAATCTCTGTCCTTTGTCTATATCAACGAGGGAAGGAAAGTTCAGGCAGTGGCCGCAGTCGACTTTTACTCCCCATGTTTATTCCTTTTTCAATGATGATTATAGGAGTGGCTTCAAATAGTTTTGGTAAAACGGTAGTGTATGAATTGTTTCAACATTAGCGATATTATCGTTGTGCAATGGTGAGATTGTGGATGTGACGTTCCCAAGTAATATATCATAGAGAACCGATACCTAGTGGTTAGGAAAACCGTAGTCATTCTGAGCTTCATGACTTTCTAGATTGATAAAAAAGAAAGTTATGGGAAATTTTTGGAAGTTTCATTTTTTGACATCTTTGTATCGTTTATTATTCATGGTTTTGTATATATTTATCTAGCTCGTTAATTTCAGCTCCGAAATGCCTATTGAGCAATATGATTTGCGTGCGTCGACCCGTCTTTATTGGAGAATAGGTTTTGCGATTCTTAAAGCCATCGATGAGAGTAATAAGAGTAAAGGTGCTGGTAGGGCGACAAAATCGACTGTGGAAAAGATGGTTTGAGCGATTCAAACAAGCAATTTTGATCTCGGAATCATCGTTCTGGCCACTCATCCGTTTTGGATGAATGTGACTTGCAAGCCGCTTTGGATGCTGGACCTTCATCGAGCACTCGTGACTCGGCTGATGAGCTTGGTGCTTCGCAGCGGACCGTCGTAAAAGTTGCTCAATTATGACTTTGTCCACAAGAAGCTTTGCCAGAATCCAGAGTCTTGCAGAACGGTGGCAGAAAGTTGTGGACAGTGGTAGTCCATACTTTGAAGAATAGTTACTGTTGTTTTGTTGTTAATTTGCTAGAATAAATTGTGAGATTATATCCGACAATGATTTGAAATTTCGTTAGTTAAACCTAAGGACCTTTTTTCACTGCTAGATTTTCTCATATTTGCACTATCTCAATAAATTTTAATTAGCAAAAATTAACAAATAGTGGAGTACCATTAATCTCTGCCATCTACTTAGCTAACGATGAATGAATAATGGTGCCCTATATTGAGTCTGGAGGGTATAGGAGAGTGCGTTTGGAGTCAAACACTTCTTGAAAGGCAGACCATGCATTAGCTATCGGCAAGCATAGCAAAGGTGATTGAGTTCAGATCTGGCCCATATATAACCTGCAGTGGTTTATCGATACACTAGGTTTCTATCCTTCTCGACGAGTCTGGTACTGATTTGCCGACTCCCGAAAGGTGAAATGTTTGCTGAGCCCGATGAGCGCGGTCGAACTAGCAACCGCTTCAGTGTGTATTGGCTTACCTCTAACAACTGCCGTTTATCCTCGTTTTCTCTTCAAGCGGGATAAAGCATAGCTATAAAATGATGCTAAAAAAAGGACAGAGTTAGGAAAATTGATAATAATTATTAAAATACCACCGCATACTCTGAAATTCCAACTAATCCGCAACTGTTGGTGTGGCCATCTATGTACGACGCAAGAGTACTTAATACGATCTAAAGGTACAGACGGTGACTGCATGAGTACGGGTTTGTTTACCCAACCACTCAAGCGGCATAAATGAATTGCTGAAATGTGTAGGCCACTCTGTTTCTTCATAAAAACCACCTACTCGGCAACATTTTATAGCCTAGAGTTGAGCCAAATATCTCTCTTGGGTCGCGCAGGACAGAGACCCCTAAGAGAGAGCATTTTATAGGATAAGTCATCATCCTCGTACAGCAGCACAAAACTCTAGTGCGTACGCATTGTTACAAGCATTATGGATCAATTCAGTGATTCCAAATATGAGTCGCAGGAAGGAATGCCTCACTATCACTGTGATACCACACAGTACTTAAGTAGGCTATCTTGATGTGAGAGGTGCAGCCGAGTCCATGTGAGCTCAGCACAGCTGATGTCAACTTAGATTACTCAGTAGAGGACTTATAAAAGGCGATGATTACGTTGAAAGCTGTTTTATGCTCGATGCTATTGAAATCCACTTTAGGAATTTTTTTGGAGTAATGTAGGTTTTTGGCTGACTAGTTATAGGCAACCTGATCTTTCCGAGCTTCAAAGAGAGCGCAACCGCCGAAAAGGCAGCTGTTGAATAAGCTGTACTATATCAACCTCGAGTTTTGACTTACAAAAAGAAAAAATTTAGATTATCAAATTGCGTTGCAAGCGCTCCCTATTGAAAACCATGTGGTGCTTAAAATCTTCATTTTGAAAGCAAAAAGGCATGAAAAGAGGTGATTTGCTTGTTCAAAAACGTTTTCTTAGATCGTGTCACAAAACAACGATAATACCATCTATAACAACCATCAACACGGGCGCCCTATGGAACGCCACAGCTCGGCTATCCTCGAAATTACAAGGAGACGTGCATAACCAGTATTCTACGACGTTCAGGTAGACGAAAAGTAACAATTTGATGTTAGAAGCACTGGAATCCGCACAATGGAAAAGAAACACTGTACCTATCGTACCCAAAGGTAACTCAATGGGTCTTCTTTGCTGCAGCAACTCGTTGAGCATCACGTCATTACTCGAGGTTTCTCGTAAGCAAATCAAACTATTGAGCCTTTGGTTTACCTGTTCTGGGTCTGATATCTCGAGGTGACAGCCTTCGCTCATCGGTTGTCGCTTAAAGCATTACATCTTGGTTGGGCCCACTTTATCTTCTATAACCTGACGCGATCGGTTTGATTTTTCATCGTTTACGTTGATCACAGGTTCGGATCCTTTCTTCTCATAACCAGTTACTACAAAAAATTCCTAGAATCGATCTTTCGAGTGGATATTCGATAACGTCGAGTGATCTTTCGTCCTACTTGCGTAGAGATCAGGTTTCTGCAGCATACGGTAAAGCTCGGATAACTTGTTGAATCAAAGAAAGACAAGGAGTCGGATTTACTTCGTTCTCTCATTACATTCTCGATGCTCCCAGATGCTCCCATGTCGCTCGCTTCATTCAGCTTAACTTTGTAGCTAGGTCGTTCATCATGTTGACTTCCAAGCCTATATAACAGGTTGGGGAGAAAGTTTTAGGAAATTGCGTGTAACTTTTATGGGTGTCGGCCATTTTTTGTGTTTTTTGGGCTCATTTGAAAGCCCGTCATCTCCCGCGTTGATTGGTATACAATTTATCTACTTATCTAAAGATGTAGTTAACAAGCGAGCAAATTAGCTTGTTGATGATGCACGATTGGCTGCTGGGTTATCTACTTATTTAAAGATGTAATTAACAAGCGAGCAAATTAGCTTGTTGATGATGCACGATTGGCTGCTGGGTTCAAATGCAACGGTGGCAAGCGAACGCATCAATCTGGCTTGGGGCGAAGACACAGTTGGCAAAAGTACGGTGAAATGTATGAAATAGTGGCATAAGTAGATAATTATATACCAATGAGCGCGGGAGAAGATAGGCTTTCAAATGAGCCCAGAACACACCCAAAAAGCTTGCAAGCATTTTCTCAGAACTTTTCCTCAACCCCAGATGAAACTGAAACATTTGGAGATATTCATTTCGCTGAGCGTGAATGAGGCGTTCGAAACCAATCCAATCTCCGTAAACTTCGTTTTTGCTGAACTTAATTGGAGACTAATCTTTCCAAGGGCGTTGTAGAAATCGGTAACATTTGTTCCACCCGCCTAATGGTTGGTGTTATGGGGAGGAAAGTGAACAGCGAAGTGAAGGTTGGGTGATTGTCGACCATCGCTTTTCAATCCCATTTTGTCCCATTCTAATGTTCGCATGATGTTTCGGACAGTGGGAGTGAATAATTTTGGCGAGATGGTATCGCCTTGCCGAACATCTCTTTTTACGTTGATATTAATGTCGTTGATGGTCACAGAATGGTAAAATTGTGACTGTGAAATCTGCATACACCTTGCTAAAATGTCGGCAATAAGCTATAATCGGCTAACTTTTCGATGAGTTACGTTTCATTTAGGCGATGATTCGAGTCGATCATTCACTGTCGTTCGTCCTCGTTGTAAATCTTCGCCTTCGCATGAGAGTTGAACCTTTTTTTTTCTGGAGCAACCACTCAAATAAAAAGCTCACTCAGCGAATTCTTTATATACAGACAGCATGGAGGGTATGCCAACTAGCTATTTGTTCCACTAATTAGCTATTCACCCGCGACTAGTTGTAATACACTTCTTTTCTCTAACGATTTTTTTGCAGAAGTTGCTTTTATTAAAATCTTGCGCAGAGAGCCAAAGTATATTGCAAACAGGCTTGTTAGTCACTTCGACATAACAAATCAATCAAGTTTTCTTTGTTGATTGAGTCTATAACAAAGGTTTTTAAAAAAGTTTCATTTGACTAATGTTTCCACATGTTTGTTTTCATAGCCGATAATCCCAGTCGATCGTTAACAAGTGATTAGCTAATTAGCAAGGCAGGTAGACAATTAGGCGGTATTTGTCGATGTTATAGAAAGCTCCTTTTTTGAACAATAACGTGGTGTTGCTGGACTTCCAGCGACTAAGAGCCTCGCAATCTGGCAGGTGACGAGTAACGAGCCAAGCCAGTGTGCTAATCAGGCGTATAGGTCCTATTCTGTGCGGAACAGGTTTTCTCACCGAGGAAGCGGTATTTCCAATTTTGAGTGGAAAGTCGGTGGGACAAAAAATCCACCTTATTTAGTTCTACGATGATAGGATTAAGTCATTGATAATTAGATCTGAGTAATAATCGTTGGAGAATATCTTTGTTACCTTTCCGGGAGCAGGGACTGTTCCATCAGAACGCGAGATTGTATTGATCTTAGCTTTGTAAATGGCCGAAATCTGGATGGACTTTGCAAATACTCTTCCCAGATTCTTCAGCTTCGGCCGTAACTGCTCTATTCTCTTTTCAAAACCTTTAATCGCTTCTCAGCACTTTGTATGTTTGAACGTGACTTGCTTGCTGAGTACGACTTGAGCAAATCCGTGTTAGCGTATTAGCTCGAGTGTTTGTGGAAACAAACGTCTGGAGAATTCGACATCTCAGTTTTCACAACACTAAAGTGAAGATGTAGAATGAGGCGGTCGTATTTTTCGTTGATGTTGTGAATACAAAAGTCGATTAATGATCCGAATGAATTTTAGTTTGTGGTAATTTTGAAATCTAATATTTTGGAGATAACCGCTTTCTCACCTCTGGTTTCGGTCGTTATGATCTCAGACATGCTCTTATACCTTTCATTACATTCTAATTTGTGGTAATGCGACATTCTTCGGACTTTCTTCTGAGTTTGATTTCTGCTTTAAAATCTCCAGTGTCGGCTGTAGAGGGCGAATGGTTTTCTCTGACGAACTTTTTTGAGTTCACAAAGAAGACTTCGATTTCGTTTTTGTCATAGCTTGATGTTGATGTTAAATTAGCGGAGATGGTCATGGTCGGTACTGTCCATATTGTTTCAACCGCGTACTGGAAAGAATTTCAATTAAACAAAGGGGATAGTTGAAAATTTTAAGTTAAAAGTAGGTTTCCAGCTATACCTGTGAGATCCTTAACATATCAGCAGCGAATATGAAAGTGGGGATGGCAAGTAAGAAGAGTATGCTAAAATCTGGATAGACTACGGTGTCGAGTTCTCTTAACGACTTCATAGGGTTCCATTACGACCTAAAGATCCCACGGTAATAATATTTAAGCACAGAGTAGTTGAATTGACACAGAGATCTCAACACATTGATATGTGCTGTCTATTACAAGTATAATAAGAAAATTATTTTCTCTAATGTGCCACTGTAGAATGTGCGTATCATATTCAGTCTTACTTGTACGTTTTTTAGAATAGTGTGTTCAAGTAAATTTTGTTAGTGGGAGAAAATTTGCCTAAATTTTGAAACCTGCTATCTGAAAATGACATACCAAACGTTCCGAGAATTTTGATGGCAATGCTGACATCTAGAGCCTCAAATAAACTTTAGCGCTATCGTTCTGCTTGAAACACTTTCCGAATAATTTCTTAAGAGTTCGGGAATTTTCGCACTTCGATCTACTATCCAAATCAAGTACTAAGCAATGCTTGTATTCGCCACCACCTCCAAAAATGTTTTGTCCTTTTCACATAGTTTTGCGCCAAAAGAAGAAGTAGCTGATGACGATGGTGTATTTTTTCTAGATACATTAGCATCATTAATCAATATCTAGGCTCTCTAAGATTAAGCAACTTGGTTTAATTTTGTCCAGTGGTAAAGTTGAAGTCGTGCCTACAATGGAAAGTTACTTATTATTCGGTGTGTTTGATTTTAACAAAGCGTGAGTATAGCGCAGTGTTTAGAAGTGCAGTGGAATATGCAGCTAGCGGTGGTTCAATCACGCTTTTCGTACTCAGGAAGCCTTTCATCCCTCTGCACTCGGCAAATGAAGGCCGCAATAGATCTCTTCGGCGAGGACAGCAGTATTGGTTTTATGCCTTGATAGATCCCTTAGGTCACTGTATGGGCCAGACATGCCCTTCATTTACCTTAACGATGGATGAAGCTGAATACAAGTTGTATTCTTGAGGAATTGATCACGAATGCTCCAGTTTCTTTTTCATGCCTAGGGTTTGTTTCAAATTGACGATGTCGGAACAGAGGTTTGATTGAGCCTGTACAAACGAAGTCGCTGCGACAATAAGTGCGTTATATGTGCTCTAAAATAGACAGTTTCCGCTTTCTAACTGAGGTGTTATTACATTAATTACTCGCGCTGCTTGGAAAACTGCGTTATGAAATTATAAATGTTAGAAACATCTTGTCCAAATATGCCTAGCGGTGAAATGCTTGTCACGGAGCGGCGCGATGTTATCCCCACGCGCAGTGAAGTTAAAATTCCAAGAAATCTTTCTTCCCAGTTCAGTAATTATTTGCTAAACATTTATCGTTCTGAAAAAGTTAGCCCTTCGTCTCCCAAAAAATTGCCGCTTTGATTGTTCCAGTTCTCCTTCACAGTCATCTAATATCATCGGTCAGCTTCGGTTCTTGACAATGCGCTTCTATTAGAACGGCAGCTGTACATTCTCAAGGGAAAAATGAATCTTTCATGATAGCTCCTATCTAAAACATGAGGTGAAGGACAAAAAATTTCTGAAAACGTAAAAAGTTTGGTGCTTAAAATACGATAGTTAGATATGGAAGATATCGAGGTTTTCACGGCAATCTAAAAGCATTTCAGTGCTCGGAAATACAGATAGACTGTAAGGCTTCTCATATTCTGCAAACACCTTCAAGCAACGATGTTTTGTGAATATTTTCGCAAAAATCACAAAAGCTCTGCATTTTCATTGCCGATCGTGGAAGAGACCAAAATTTTACTCATCTAGGTGAACTCGAGCCGAACTTCGTTTGTCAAGTTGATCAATAAACATCTCTTCGTTGATAAAGTTTGGAACCTTTTATTACTTTCTATTTTTAGTGAAAAACTAGTAGAATAGGCTGTAAGATTTAGAGCATATGAAGACATTGGGATCACTTTTCACATATGAATCTTCTAGTCGTGTAGATCCTTTAGTCCATTGGAGTGCATTTCATGCGAGTTGAATGTCACAAATCAAATAGCGATAAATGGCTATTAAACTCATTTGACGCCTAAAATGTTATAAAGAAAAGGCTTTGGAAATTCAGTGGCGTCCGTTATTTTTTCGTAAATAAAAAATTAAATTTGGTGCATCGATTTTAAATCCAACCAGAGATAACGTCTAACGTTAAGTCCATGGGAATGGTTTCTGCTATTACTTAAAAAGCTCCTTCTTGAAAAAATTCTTCAAAGCAGGAAATACGCACTACCTTTTGTGAACACCTAGTTAATAAATAAACTCTCAAGCCTCTAAAAAGTTTTTGTAGGGCTCAATTTTCAAGTTTCATCTAATAGAAACGGAGTACGCGAATGAAATGCCCTCGTTTGCTCTAGTACATTGATGACTGGAGCAATGATTCATGATGGAGCTTTTCCTCAGAAATTCTACATTGGACCAGAGACCATATATGTTGGTTAAGCTATCGAACTCTCCATAAATTAACATCTATGTCACTGCAAAGAACCGCATGGATTCGATAGCTCTTTCCGTAGGCGAGTTTACAAACGACATTTGAACGCTATTATGCATAGCTGACTTTGGAAACTACTATTGATGATTAATTTTTCCTATTCTCCTAACAGGAGATGTGTCGCAGTAATCAGAGGCGCTTCCAGTGCACACATGTTCTTTAGTCAAACCCCAGTCTATGGATTGGGAAAATTTTCAGAATTTCCTTGATAGGTTGAAGTTTAGTCTAGAAGATAAACTTAGTTTGTGCATTCTACAGTTGATTATGGACGGAATATGACACGCTCAAAGTGTTATGTTTGCCAGACCGAATTCATGGAAAAATTCTCAACGAATCCAAAAGTCGACTTTCATTAAATCTCGGCTTCAATATAAGAAAATGTCATGTAAATTGTAGTTTTATCAAATAAAACGTGCAGGTTCTATAAGTCTTGCAATTGTTATACAGAAAAAAGACAGTTCTTTGAATATTGATGAAAGCTGAGCGAATGAATCATGATACTTTATTGTTTAATTACCATGAAGTCTCACTAACCACAGAATTGGCTAGAACTACATTGATTCTGGTAGTTTTGTAAGTTATGTTGTAAGGTAAGCTCTTTTGAGAGATAAAACATTTGAGTCATTGAAACTGTTTTGCCATAGAAGGAATCGAAGCTGCCAACGAACAACTGTCAACGAGTCAAATCTGGAAAGTAGGTATCGAATTGAACCCTGTGAAGCAGACAACTACTAGCATATAGTCCACGAGAATCCCTTATTCTATGGCTTTATAGATTGTTATGGTGTTATGACTAATATTCAAACATCATGCGTCACTCGTCATTCTTGTAAATGACTTTAATGTAATCGCTTCATTGCTCGATACACAGCCCTTAAAAAAGGGAAACGACTGCTTGTGAGTTTGGTAATATGAGAACCACGTCTTAGTAAATCTCAAGGGTACTTTTATCTTAATAATTAAAGTGCGTTTTTTTAGATGGCCTTTGATCCAAATAGTGTAGCTTTTTATGGTCTGAAGTAAGTGTACAAAAAGATTGAAGCTCTCGACGTTGGTAAATCCTTAAAGAACGCACCATGCATTCGTCTTTAATTTTTAACTTCGTTTGAGGTAGTTCAATGTATATGTGGTCTTTGCATTAACTCGTGATGGCCTCCCGCTGTATCGAATCAGTGCTGCTTATCCTCCTAGACACTTGTCTGCAACCACTCTGAACCCACTTTACCGAACCCGTAGGGAGGGACGGCTCGGTGGGCCATGAGCGCAAGATCGAACGATGGACCTTGTGTGCGACGCAAAACTCCTCTAACCAGTCGAGTTGTATGAGCTATAAAATATATCTATATTTGTAGTATATTAAATTCTTTGACGCCTATCATTACTGATTTTGGTACAGACGGTACGGTAAATGTGGCCTTTTGGAATCCTTCTTCATAACGCTCAAGTCCTCTGAGATACTATTCCTGTTTTGCGGGCCTAAGAATAGTAGGAGGACTTTGAAAGATTACTCCATAGCGCCTTCATTCATTCAATTAGTGATAGATACTGATTTCAACACGTTGATAAGCCAAGCTACGATTGGTTGATCGTTAGAAGATCACAGAGTTAATAGGTGGAGCTATTTTTGAGAGCGCATGCATAGGTACCTAAACGCATCGCAGCAAATCCAGTGGCTTACAACCACAATTTCTTTTCTACAGCATTTGTGACATTGACTCAGTTTTTATTGAATCTTTGAATGAACTGTTAGTACTTTTTGTTTAACGATCTTTCAGCGCGCAAATGCTCGCAACATTTATTGCAATAAGCTTTCCACTATGCGCTTACAACGCCACAAAGCCGTTAATATTCAAAATCAAGTGAGAATTCCTTAGCAGTTTATTGAATTATACTGAAAATGGCTGTGAACCCTATTCAAGCCTTGATGAATATGTACATTAAAATTGGAAAACTGTAGAAAAACACGGGTTATTAGGAGCCATTTAAGTATGTTACTGCGGGTATCACACAAACGGTCTTTGATTCGAATCGGCGTCACAGAAATGTCATTCCATTATCCCGGAGATTGGCAAAATTTATGTCAAAGTTTTCGTCAAGTATAAGAATTCAGTATTTGTACTTTAGTAAGCTTTGACTATTCATTGTATAGGGTAAATATACAATCACCGCCATTCATGATACATACGGAGTCGAATTCATGACGCAGTTCATGAAAGTAGAGCAATATCAGACTGTTGGTTCCCCCCACTACGGTCGAACTCAATGCATATATGGGAATATTACAGTTTCCTATGTGGGATTTTACCACTGAAGGCCTAGACATCATTCGTCTTTATTTTCACATTGTTACAAGTTTCCGTCATATTTAATGATACAATCGAAGTTCGCGTTTTATCACATCATATTGGAGAAAAAAATTTTCACAGTGAGCTGCACTCGATGAAATCTCCGAAGCTCAAGTAGAAGACACAATACAGCAAATTTGCCGCGCGCTAGTTTCAACGCTTTCATACCGGAGATCTTGACCTCGAAGACAAGCCTCGTTAAGGGCGTTAAATGAAACTGTACAACAGGAGATAACTATTGCTTTAGAAGATGAACCGTCGTCAAGCGCTCGCGAATTGCAATCGAACTTTATGTCTCTCATGCAGATCCGAAACTTGGCGGGCCGATGGCAGAAGGTCATAAAAAACGATAGCCTTTATTTCGAAGAATAGTTATTATTGCTATTGTCTGAAACCCGTGCATAGAGCCTAATATTTGTTCGTAGAGTCTTATGACTTATCATTAGTACTAAACTAATTAACACAGTCAGCAATTGCTAAAATATGTATGACAACGAGTTTTGCAAAACAAGGCTGTGCAAATGTTTTTCAATGATTAGATGCGCGTGAAAATCAATAGGTATGTTTTACGTATGCAAGGTGGCAATACGTATATTTTTTGCTATACCACTTTGTGAATAGATCGCTATGCATACTGTTCAAGAATTTCACTTAAAAGACTCTAGATTGATGAGCCCAAAAATATGGTTTTTCGTGAGAAAACTCTACATGACTGCCTGAAGAAGACGAATATTGTAGAGAAGAGCTTCATGCAACATTTTATTGAATCTAAGTGCTTTGAAAATCACGTCATACTACGAAAGTTTAGTTTTGGGTGACGATTAATGTGAGAGTAATAATCGTCAAATGTCACCCGGAAGTAAATAAGTTTTTATCAACTTTGTGCATTCTCGCAATCACCAAAGAATATGTGATGTGGGTGTCCCTCTATCGTCGATACTCTCCGCAATTAACCAAACTTATTCGTTCAAAAAATAATAATGGTATTTCACATTATTATGGGATAATGGACAGACAACGCGACATTGAAAGAATTAAAGATTACTTTGATGGTAATTCCAGGGCTTGGACTAGTAAAATTGGAGAAAAGTCGCATTAATCACGGATTGAGTTAGGCAGTTGTTTTTTGAAATGACTCGAATCGTGCTAACTAAAACATATACATCTTTCAGAGATGGTCATCGAATACGAAAATCTGTCAATGTAAAAGAAACTCTTTCACTATAAAAATTTCCTGGCCGATGCTGAGAATTTTTAGTCTAGAAATAATCTCAAAAACATTAGAGTGAAACATAGAAGCAAGCGCCTAATCATGCATAGGGTAACGTTCCACAGCAGTGGTGTTTGAAGTAGTCTCCCTCTGAAGGATAGAAAAAAAGGTTTGCCGTTCTATGCTAGTATAGTGCCTCCGATGACTGATCTTGAAGGATGATAGCATATGAATAAATAGTAAATAATCCTTTCCGGGATATAAGTCACACGTATGACTTCGTCAAGCATTTCATATAAGTGGTTGAACATATCTGACTTCTCGTAGCCTACCGATGTATCACGTCAGTTCTGTATTATCCAGGCAATAGTGAATGCCGATCCTGGAGAAATGGAATACCTGGTGAGCCTCTAGTGCAAGATCACTATTGAAAACTTTGGAACGACACTTTTAACCATTACGCTCCACCTGCCTTTCATCGACAGCACCAGCAGAATATTTTACTCAAGTGTTTGATCTCTATGCACTACTAAAATCCAAACGACATAACTCAGCATAGTTTTGCTGTGTGGTCCTTATGGGGCCCCGTGGCCAAGTGGTTGTGATGTTAGTCACTGCGCGCGTGGAGCCGATCTCCACCCCTCACTTCTCTCATGCAGTCACAACAACGTCCTATGGAACGCCTCAACAAGGTTATCCTTGAGATTGCAAGGAGACTCGCTTAACCAGTATTCTATGCCGTTCAAGAAGAAGACGAAAAACGAATTGAGGGCTAGAAGTACTGGGATCCGCACCGTGAAAAAAAGAAAACACTATGATGACGGTTCAAATAAAGTGCTAAAGTGCTGAAGGGTGATCTTTCTAACCATTAATCATTAGGACCGATAATTATTTTCATACCCTTCGTTTCGAGTGTTTTTAAAATCTCGTTCAAAGCAATATAGTCTGATAAACATGTTTTGAGTCTTCCATTAAGTCGTCTGTGGCACTTCTGAAGTCCAGGACACGTGTTTCGGCCTTGCAACCTCATCAAATGCACAGTGCCTTACGGTTCAGTCACTTCCTGGGGTACACATCTCCTGTATAGAGGAATCGAGGCCGAAAAAATTTACACTCGCCGTCAAGTAAGAAAATCACTGAACGGGCAGTGTTATGCACTCAATCTCGTGGCTTTTAATTTTTTTTCAGTGCATTGCAATCTTCACCTTGAATGATGTTATCGTGATATGACATTTATGACAGAAGAGATTGTTCTTCATCTTCAACCCATAAGAAACAATCAATATGCATTGATATCAAAGCTCCTGAGGAGCGCATAGTAATCACGTGCATTGAGCTCTTGTTGCGTGAACTTTGTGAAGACCGAAAAAATCATGTACAGTTTCATGGAACAAGACCTAGACAACTCATCGCGATGATCCATGCAATTCGTCCCTTATTTTTACCGCTTTCTAGGACTGGTATGATGTTGTAAACATTTACATCAAAAGTACTGAGTGATACAAAATACGACCCTAGAAGAGTTGAATTCTTATAGAGGTGAAACGCGGTTACAACTCCCATCTGGGCTGAATTTTTGCGTATCAGTAATTATTCGTTATGATGAATTCTTTGAGTATCCAAACTTCCTATGACAGATTTCCGTCGTCGGAAATGAAGTCTCAGAACTTCGTATTCAATTTCAACTAGTCAGCTATTGTTTGTGATTTGAGGCTGGAAGATAATCACAGAAATCGCTCATTTTTTATATGTTTAGGATCATGTGTGGATTAAAGCGAAGCAATTGTATAGGCGAGAACATCTGGCATTTTCGTTTAGTTCTCCACTCGCTTTATCTGAATGACGCTATTGAGTGAGGTAGATAACAGAACTCGGTATGATGACGGTAGCCAGTAATCTGCGGGAACATCGAAACTGTTGGTGGAAAATATGATGTCCAGCGAGTTGCCCATTGTTCTTTATGGGTAATTACGTGTACACGTGTGTCTCTTTGTGCACTATGTGTATTATGTGTGCTTATTGTGCGCGTGTATGTGTGCATTCGTGTGTGCAGGAATGTGAAATGGCTTGTGCCTTAAGCTGAAAGCATTGTTGCGCTCAAGGATTAGGTGGAGACTATGAGAGAATTGCCGAGAGGATGTGGATGACGGAGAGCGAATGGAAGGTGTGATGGAGATGAGCATATGAGTCGAAGAGACGTCGTACGACCAAGTAGGAAGCAATGTGTATGTAGGTGGAGGGCATCCAACCCATTGCCTAAGGGTGCGAACACTCCAACGACCACCATCGGCCAACAACAACAACGGTGTCACCAGAAACAAGGCCAAAATCGCTGATATTCGATAAGAAACTATGAGTGACAACAGAATTACGACAAACTCATCGAAAGGCACACCTATGCCAAACACCCCGGAAAGGGCCTGTGAAGCTCAGTCTAACAGCAGCTTTCATAGAATCGTGAATATGGGACCAACTGCTTCACGCAAGTTTTTCTCTACTAGAGAATATGGAACAACCGTGTGCGAATGTACAACCGATGAGAGAGCGGCACTCTATGATCCACCGCAAGTGAGCGTCCTCAGCACTAGTTATAACGATCATGATCCAGCTATTGCTAAGGAGTGTGACAAGTGCTCAATGGACGACCATCGGCTGTTCTATATTCAGTGAGTTGAGCATCTTCGGATTTTTTTTAGTCTGTTTATTTTTGATTTTGTGTTGGAGAGAAACTCCCAGTCATATTTATGAATAGATGACCCTGTCACAATGCGTCTCACTATGATATTAAGGAGCTTAGGGGTCTTCAATCGTTGAAAAAATTACAGAACTTCACATCAGAAATTGTGTTTTTTGAATTTCGTAGTCGTGAAATAAGAGTTTTTCTCGCGTTAATACCGATATAATCATCATTATTCTAATTAATATGAAAAATTTCCTCATTGTAACCGAGGCTTCACGTTCTTATAGCACTAAGCTGTTTTTAGACGAGAGAAGGAAGTGTTCATATGTTCTAGTTCTATTAGATTATACACATTAATTCGCGTTCAGCTCTCAATTTTTACCAATCAGAACTCAAACTCTTGCCTTCTTAATCATCCTATCAACTCTAAAAGCTTTTAAGGTTCTATTATTCTGCACATTTTGAAGAAATCAGAGACCCGAAAGATTTTAATTACCTCAATGTCCTGAAATTTCACAATGCACCGACTGGAACCTACTTTTGAGCTTCTATACTATCATCACAGATACTTTCTACCGTTAGCTTCCATCTACTATTTGTAACTAGATTGATGAAAAAACTATAATTATATCGGTTTATTTGCAACATAACGTATTCTTCGATAACTCGATAACATCCACTTTGTAACGCTGTGAATTAAATTCACTTTCTACACAAGAACTAGAGGGAGTAGATCGAAGGTCGAAGGTGGCGAGTTTTTTCTAAGATAAGCATCAACTGATGAGTCTGTGAACTCAGTAGTGTGATCTTCCTTCCTTTCTTCATTATCTTTTTTCTTTCTTTTATTTAGTTCTATGACGTTTTATAGTTTCTTTTATTTAGTTCTATGTCACTTCTTTTTTCGTCACCATTAATTTTTCTTTGTTCACTACTCATCGCTTCTTTTAGCGCCGTCATAATCTCGGGGCCGAATACTTACCTCTGGGTCAACTCAAAGCTTATGCACTACATTTCCATATTGAAATCTGTTTTTCTAGGACCGAGCTTGCTTTACTACATTTTTTTGCTGAGTTATTGCAAAATCAATAATTTGTTAATTTAACGATGGCTTAAATTTAATTGTGATTTATGTCGATTTGTGCTCATATAGCGTGCCACTGAATAGATATAGTCTAGACTTCTTCTTGCTTAGTCTCTAGTCGTATTTTCATGTGATTTTAGAATAATTCATGTCACTATATAAGTTTTCGCATCTGAATGTGAGAGTCGCGACGATTATAAGAATTTCTACTTATCCATCACCATCACCTATCCAAACACTTATCCGACGCTTAGCTTTGGAACAGATCCATGTCAGATAAGGTCACAAAGACGCTATTTTTCTTCATCTCTTCGTTCTTTCTAGATTATTATGAAATCGGTTCTCCTCAACTATTGCGTACTTTTCTGCGGTTGGGAAATTGAAATAGATAAACTGCGAGAAACATAGTCGGCCAAAAAACATTCAATTGACGACCAAGCCTCAATGGAATGTCATTAATTAACCAGGAATCGACAATAGCAAAAAAGCTATACACCCACTAAAAGTTCTTCAGCAGCTAATGAATTCAGTGAGATCAAATTCGGTTTAGCGGAGTTATAATGACTAGAGCCAACTAAGTGTGGGTGGCTTTTCCTTTATGATCAGGATGGCAAACTTCAAGGAATACTAGGTTTTGTAGCGCAGAGTTCGCAAGTTAAATGACAGGTATTCGGCTCTCCTTGCTCCATATGTTTCTGTAGTTCGGTTTTATTGCCGGTTTTTTGCGGGTATTTCCTCTTTTTCCCGTGCGAGTCGTTCGTCCCGACGAAGGAAATTTTTACAAGTTGGGATGTCTCAACCTCATCGTTTCCTTTCTAATTATCCTTCAAACCTGATTTCGCATCATTCTTTCGGTGCTTCTCCTCTTTCTCACATGAATGTGTTTCAGTAAATGGTTCATTGCCATAGACTAAGACGCATTGAACAATGCTCATTGTAGCGTAAAACACTTGAGGACATTCGTTTTTCGAAAGGTATGAGAACAAATGGTATGGATAATAACAGTCCGAGTAGAAATCTTCGGGGCAGGTATAAAACACCTCATCCATGAAGTGAGTTGGAAGAATACAGACAGTGGTGTCATTGATCAAATAGCTCAACAGTTTGCCAGTACATTTTCACTTCATTGCGAGTTTTCTTTTAACTCAAATGTGAAAGTCATAATCTCGTTTCAAAACCGTACTGTAACAAAGTCAATTTTTTGAAGTGTGCTTCGACTCTGTACCGAGCCAATAAAGTCTCTCGTCATTCTAGCGTCGGAAAATTAGTACTAAACTTATTTCATGAGTTCCACCTGGACCGTGACGGTTGCTGATCGCTTGTAGTATAGTCCCGAAAACAATTAAGTAGGGCATTATCAGAATTCCAAAAAAATTTTTTTTGGTCGATATCCGCCAACACACAGGCTAACACTCAAGCAGCAGTCAAGCCCACACTGAGATTTCCCGAAGACCTTCGTTAACTATGGATGCGGTAAGCGAATCATACCGGATAGATAGCTGATGGTGCGCGAACAATATGACATGTGATGTCGAGCTATTTGAAAAGGTAGGAACGGAAAAGGCTCTCGACGTTGATCAATCATTGAGAGATGCGCCATGCACTGGCCTTCAATTTTTAGCTTCGTTGAGATGATTGGATGCACATATAGGCCTTCACAAAGGCTCACCGTGGCTTGCAGATGTATCATATAACTACTGATTATCATCCCATACAGGTGGCACCAATCTGCCGACCCCGGAGGGATGTAAGGCTTGGTGCATGAGCGCGAAATCAAGCCATCAACCTAATTTGCGTCACAAAGCACCTCTAAATCACTTTGTCACACGCCTTGTTCGAGTCATGCAATAAAGGAAGGAATTTTTATTTAGCAGAATTTCGCATCACTGAAACGTTGCCAAAAAGGAGATGAAACTGTTATTGTACAGTATTTCTCAAGGTAAGTTTTAGGTTTCGGTTTGGTGTTACTAATACCGGGTTTCCTGGAAACCGCTCTGGCGACGTTATGCATGAGAAAGCCGTTCAGATCCTGTAAAACCTGGACACCTTTTTTTTCGCATGCATACTTTACAAAGAGCCTTTCTTCACAATGCATTAGCGTCTCTTCACTAATTGCACTACTTTATGAATTCGATAGAGCTCTGATCCATTTCGCGCTATGCCAGCACTTTAACGTGCACATTGCTCCAAACCTTTCACGATTGTGCGCAAATTTTGAAGCATGCGCCGATTTCTTGGCGTGAAACATAACATAGCGCGAAATGGATCAGAACTCCATCGAGTTCATAAAGTAGTGAAATTAGTTATGAGTTACTAATGCATTGTAAATAAAGGCTCTTTTCAAAGCATGCATTCGAAAAAAGGTGTCCAGGTTTTTCAGGATGTGGATGTCTTTCTTATGCATAACGTCGCCGGAGCGGTTTCCAGGAGACCCGATGTTAGTAACACCAAACTGAAACTCAAGACTTACCTTGAGATATGCTGTAAAATTATATATAAATATGTATATATATATATATATATATATATAATAATATATATAGACAATACGAACACGGGAGCAAAGCGCACTGCAATAAGAAGTGGTGAAGATATCTCTCATTTTATTTCCATGCCTTGGCGCTGAAGATCCTCTGTAAACTTCCTATCAATTTCGTGAGAAAATATTTATCAGTGTATTTTAAAAATGTGCTAGCCAGAGATGTGAATGGAGGAGAAAATTCTACTGCAATTGAACTTTAGCACATGATTCATATAAGGGGTTTTTCTCGAAAAATCTA
Source organism: Parelaphostrongylus tenuis (assembly GCA_019055375.1). NCBI lineage: Eukaryota > Metazoa > Nematoda > Chromadorea > Rhabditida > Metastrongylidae > Parelaphostrongylus > Parelaphostrongylus tenuis. The sequence continues at coordinate 109,840 of JAHQIW010001533.1, forward strand.
TTTTTCACGGTGAACCATCCTCATTATTTACATTATAACTTTCTCTAACTATGCAAAAAGTTTTAAATGATCAGCGATCTTTAGATCTATCCATTCTAACCCATACCCATTTTTCTTAATTCTATTTATACTTTGATTAATATTGAAGAGCATCCATAAGTGCTACGAGTTGTCATGGAGTCTGCTCTGATAATGCCATATAAGAAGCCTGAATGGCTCCAAACGTGATGATGATGCTGGCTCAGCCGTCAGATCACCCAATCCTTTATTCCTAAGTTGATCATCATACAAAAAGACTGTTTGATTTCCAATCGAGGCATATCTGCCGCCATTTTGCGATCTATAAAAACGCTTTGAAGCGGGAAAAATTGCATCTATTTAATGTGGTTCACCAATTATCCATTAATGGTATCGTTCTAGTGGCCGCCATCCACATGAATTTGATCCACATTGTTGCTCTTCCCGTACATCTCTAATAAAGATGGAGAACTTCTGACAGTATTTACAATACAGGCACTGCCTTTGTACCATGTCGCACTTGTCGTCATTATAGGCCGAGGTCATAGGTGATCGCAGGATATTCCTTCCTGTTGTTCATTTCTGCCTTTCATTCGTCTTTCATCTTCTCTTATCGATCGACGAGTGTAGTAAATCGCTCTTGGGAAACTATTACAGTTTTCAATTATTTTCTTGGTCTTCAACATCAGCGGGAGGTGATTACATATGAATGTGGGTGCTGCAAGAGGAGTAAAAAGAATGGGACGCCCGTCATTGATTAACTCTCTAGCAATACGCAATAAATTCCGCTTCAAAGGCAATACGTGTGAGTGACCGGATTCATATTTGATCAATACAGTGATTGTCACAACGTTGAAAACGATCTGAATCTCCGGTAAAAGGTGATCGTGAGTGCGAGGCCCATTATAAGTTGGGAGTTTTGTTCGTATTTCAGCCACCTTGTGATTGAATTCCACATCATTCTCCGCCTTGAAGAATGGGTAAAAAAAATTAGAAAGTAAAAACTGAGAAATGGAGTATGTTGCTCAGCAGATGCTCTTATCTTTCAAAATATCTGTATCAGTTCAAACCAACGACCACTTGTGCACTGCATGGCACCTCTAACTATTAAGCTACACCTACATCGATAAGTCTCTTGTGCTCTATGGTGCGGTAAGATCTGCGATGTTGATCATTCATATGAGTAACGCTCCATAATTGCAGAGATTTTGAGAGTTCAAAGACAAACCAGAGTACAACATTTACGTCTAGGGCTTCATCTGCTTAGGTTATGTAAACGTTCGTCTGAAAAGCTTTCACGTCAATTTGACTCTTCCAGGCTCTGAAGATGGCGAAATCTCAAAAAAGTAAGCCATTGAAACTTTTTATATTGTACGGTTTGAAGAAAAGTGGGTAATTATTTGATTAGTGCCGAGGTTTATGGATAGTCGATCCTTAAATTCAAAGACTCAGTCGCTAAAGAGATGTGTCCTCTACTCCTCTAAGCTAATATCATATTCTCAAGATTACTTTTCGTCTATATTGAGCTTCTAGTGATATCATGCGGCAGATTAGTAAATAATTCATCAAGATATTGCGCTAGTTGACAATCCTACTCGCTTACGACGATGAGTGCCATCTCTACACGGAAGTCTATGTATGGTTGGTGATCTCTGGGAAGCCTGTACAAAAGCGCTTGCAATTAATATTACTTTATATTCTGATTTTGAGTTTGTATTTCAGCATTTTCAAGATCAATTTTCATGTTACATTGTTTAGTAACATATTTGCACCATTTAGTCTGACATATTCACGAATTTTACTTTTTCCAGATTTTCTGTTCTACAAAATTTTTCAAATTTGTCTCAGAAATATTTTAATTTCCTCATAAAACGGACCACATCCGCCTAAATATGGCGAAGTCGCAAACAAATTCGCAAAGTATATGTCTGACCAGTTAACAACATCGCACTTTAGGATCGCTATTCATGAAGTACACGAGTTTGTGTAGTGCTCTCTATTTTTTAGCATCTTCTCTGATGGTATATGTTCTTACAGTCAAATAGTGATCTTTATCCATTGAGTGTAGCCTATCTCGACAACTTAAAATCGACCATTTATGAAGCAGTGAATGTTTCGCACTTATTGGTATCCTCACTGGCTTTTTTTTGGAATTTAAAAAAATTAAGGATAGAGCATTTGGCGTTGAATCTTCTTTTAGGGGTGCGGATCATCTCTTTTCATGGTCCTGTAGAGGTAAAAAAATGCATATCTAGGTGCTTGCCGATCTATCAATCAACTGCTCTTACCCTTTCAGACTAACATAGTAAGAGTTTCATGACCAGCAACTATTGGGATTTCGGCAGTGGGACCGAGCTGGGAGGCTCTAAAATCTCAATCACAGCTCTGAACATACTTTCTTAATGCTTCCACTAGCATATTGATTCATGAGTTCTGTTCGAAAGCGACCCATTATCTTACGCACTGAGATCAGTTTCTCAAAAGTTGACGAGGCAGATTCGCTGAAAAAGCAATTTTTTTCATTAAACAGAATCCCATCTATTGATCGCTTTTAGTGATTTTACGATGTCACAGATATATCCAATGATGTTGAGTGATGTGTAAACCCTTGATGTCTGTCAGAACTCGAACCCTCATTTCACCCTTTCCGAGAGTGCGTGCTTAACCATTTGCACCACCGACGCCTGTTTTGCCATCACTCCTTCTTCGTTTCAATCTTTTTTGATTTTGATGAGGAACTTCTTTTTTAATGAGTGGTGGTCGGTTTTTCACTACTCCACGTTGTAGATTACCAGCTGATATTGGTGTAGCGCTTTGTTTACTGACGTAGTTGATATATACTCGTATATAAAAGAAAGTGGTAAAGGGTGGCAGAGTGATAATGTAATCTATAAACAAGCAACGAGCTGATTCAATCTACGTGGGAATCTCGCAAACTGTGACATTTGTAAAGGAGGCGATACTGGAGTGAATAGACGTAGTATTCCTGTTATTAACTTCCTATCAACCTCTGCATTTTTCAGCTCACTGTTATTTGGTGAGCAGACAGAAGGTCGTTGAGAACATGATTTATAAAGCACAATATAATATTAACGAAAATCTCGATGCATTTGCTTTTTCAAAGTTTGGAAATGTCAAAATGACAGCAGTATACTAAGTCAAACACTTTCATTACATTCCTCCCGTCTTTTTAAGTTGGCGACCACGCGCCAAGTCTCGGGCTGGTTTTTTCTTGTTTCTCAAATTTCCGATTTTCCAGACCAATGTAATTCGCTGGTCTCCAGTTCAGTTGTAGAGATTTGAAAACAACTAAACTTTGACAGTGTATGAGAAACTGTTTTCTATGCTAATAAAAACTTTTGTGTGAAGTTTTTCCTGCTGAAGTGATAAAAATTGTTGACTAGGTAGTTAGCGTGATGTTTTGACCTTCCGACTCTCTGAAAAAATCGAAATTGCCTAAAATTTAGCCAATATATTTCAAGTATTGGATGAATTAATTTTGTCGTTACAACTTCGTTTCTGCCCATTAGAAAGCAGCGAACACGCGAAATTTACATAAACCTTTGTGGAGAACAAGGGCGAGAGAGCGAGTAGTATAGAGGGTACTGAGCTCTGCATAACAAATGTAATAATGGGTCATGTAAAATAAAAAGTACAATGAATCTAAAAAGTTTAGTAAGACTACGTTAGAGACTGTAGCGGTAGTTAGACGAATATGCCCGATCTAGTCTGTCATGCATCCATTGGTGGCCATTTGTTGCAGTAAATGGAGACCGTTCATTTGAGGTATTGGAAGACTCCAAGGTTCCTATTGACGTTTTTGGTGCAGCAAAATTTCTCAATTTCTGCCATTCTCGGATTTTTGATTGATCTGCTGTCGCGTATTGACCTCACCTCAAGCTTATAAAGATTTAATCTAGTGAAAATCAGTGCCCAAATTCCACGGAATTTTTCAAATCTCGCTTAGAGCATTCGCCAAAATGATGAAGCTGATAATGCTGGCCACCTCAAACTGTGCAAAACAACCTTGTAGTTGGATAGATATGGAGCTTGTATGGAACGATAAGGAAGGCGATAGAGAAGAGTGTCACTAGCACATGTAGCACTGGTGATTGTCTATAACAGTAATATATCCATTATTATTACAAAGCACTGCTATGGAGAATATTCTACTGCCATGAGCCACTCGTGCTGTATTCCATTCACTTCAACTCGATGCGACTACGAAGGCCAATCACCGATCCCTGAGGGATGTGCTATGCATTACTCTTCAATTTTTGGCTTTGTTTGAGGTGATTGAATGCATATCTGATCTTTACAGAGACCTGTGGTGGCCCACATATATACCAAAGTCATTACTGCCTCCTAGAAAAGTCTGGTATCATTCTACCGACCTCGAAGAGATGGAAGGGTCGGTGAGCAATGAGCGAGAGGTTGAACCATTGGCCTTGTATGCGAAACAGGGCACCTCTAACCACTGCGCCACATGCGCTCTTCTCTAAAGAACAATATTGCAAAATAATTGCTTTATACACTCGATTTGAAATAGCATCTTTAAAGAAGATGATAACATCAATACGTGAGTGAACATAAAGTTATATAGCAATTACGTGTAAGATTTTCAACAAACATTTGTAATGATTATTACATACCGCAGCTGAAGTGGATGAATATCCTTGGATGTTCTCACTTCAAGCTCAAGAGAAAGACATTCTTTACCCTATATCGGAAATCTAACGTCTTTTTAGGATTCTCCATTATCTGATTTTTCATCTAGCATAACCCATCTTGAATCCACCATGAGCGCCCCAGCACGTATTGAATTCAATTTATTTTCTTGCGTTCACCATCTATTTTCTTGCGTTTTCGGACTTTTCGCTTTTTCAATTCGGCAACTGCTTATCGATCTTCTCATCTTCTTGTGAATATTATAGCATATTAATCGAGTGGACTGCCTCTGGAATCCTGTGATGACCAGTGGTCCACCACGAGTGTAAGAGCCAGATATGCATTTAGTCACCTCAAACTAAGCTAGAAATTGAATACGCATGCATAGAACATCCCTGAGGGATTGACCAACTCCGATATGATCCTTTATCATTTTATAAAACTCTCGTATGGTGCGAGAATAATTCGTCCACCATACAGTTATCTTCTGTCAGCATTTAATGAAGTTGCATAAGTTGAGCAAGAAATATTGCAAGAATGGTTATATATCCACGGAAGATGACTGATATGCAAGCTTTGAATTCTAGGCAAGTGTTAGAACTCACGATCGCCCATATTGGGGCGTGCGCTTTAACTTCACTACCGCACGCTCTTCTACCAGTCTTTCGCAGATGTAATACAGTGAAGTTGTCAGCAACTAACCGTTGCAATAAACCCATTTAGATTAATTATGCCGATAAGTGCTTACCAAGCCAAATCCACAAACAGTTGTTACTGACACCTTCAGAATATTTTATCGAAGAAAGAGTGGTAGCAGAGCAATGGCCTTGGTGATGCAGCCATACTACGCGCAAAATATGGATGAAACACAAGTTCAGCTCCCGCCCAGGGTCGAAAGTTTTGCAAATCACTCAACGTCGTTGGAAATATATTCGTAGCATAATGACTTTGCGTAAGAGCAGTAAAATAAAAAATTCTTGTAGACTACTAAGAATATTCGTATTCCATGTAATATCCATAAGTTCTAATAAGAAAACTCGCTTTTCTAACATGATTTCTGCACTTTGCTTGCTCTTCGTTAATGAAAAGCTCATATATCGCTCATTGGCACTTCCGTCTGCATATAATGAAAAGTTTATGCAAAGAATACCATGATGTTTACTTTGTAATTCGGATATTTTTTCTTCCATACAATCCAGAAGCAATCTTCACTGTTTCACCTCATCAAGTTATTTCTCGGTCTTCTGGTTTTCTTTTACTGTGTGGATCCCAGTACTACTCGCATTCAATTCGTTTTTTCGTCTTCTTCTCAAATGTTATATAATACTGGTTATGCACGTCTCTTTGTAATCTCAAAGATAGCCTGGTTGTGGCGTTCCATAAGGTCTACGATATTGACTACCGGGGAGTGTTGAGGTGACGATCAGCCCCGCGCCGCGCCGCTACGGGCATCAGAACCAGTCGGCCACGATTCTCCCAAACCATTATGGCGATTAAAATTTGAAAAACAACGAATTGCTCATCAAAAATGATGCCACACACTGCATGCGATACCAATTCTTCGCGACAGAGGCACTTCCATGCTTTTCACTCCCCACATTCTCTATGCGGCACACTTTAAAGCTATTGTCTTTAGTTCAAAACGAGAAATAAAGTGAGAAATCTGATAAGACCATTCCTCTTCCTCATTGAACTACGATTATAAATTGCATAAACAATTAACTGATAACACAAAGTGCAGGAAAAACCACTTGTGTGGCAAAATGAGTCGTTAGAAATGAAAATTCATAGGGGTCGTGCCGGCCACCGTGTCACCTCATAAAGGACCTCCATAGAGACCATGTTGCCGTGATTGTGGTGAAATACGTGAATAGAAATATTTTTGTTTCTGCAGTGAATGCATCTCTTGCTCTTCTAGACGTGTATGGCACAATGGTCCGATTTCACATTCCTAACGACTACGAATCCCGCCATTCTTCGGAGTCGTCAAATTGATGCCAGTCTTCTTTGAATGAATGAAACACTGATTTGACACATTGATTGGTCCGCAAAAGTCATTATATGAGCAAGTAACAATATCCGTCTACGGCGCTGGAATCGAATGCCAAGTTCCTAAGGGACAGATTAATGCTAAATGTTTTGTTCTGCTCTCCCGTTTGAAGTTAATCTACTCGGTATGTTCTTATACCCATCAATAGAACGCTGGCCATTTTAGTACTGGGTCGATTTCATCTATAACATGAAAATTCGAGTTACTAGGTACAAATGGAGTACGAAACGATCTAAGATCTTTTGACTATCCCAGAATGAAATTTCCACACTTCTCTGATAAAATACTGAGCCTGAGTAATTATACGGGAATGTATATACCAATATACCTATCTTTTATGGCGAACTTTGATATTGTACTTGTAATGATAGTAATAATGACATTATATTGACATTTGCTCGCTCTTTCAAATTATCTGCGATTTTGAAGTGGCAGAACGCGTTCGTTTTACACGTTAGACATCGTAATAACTTCATTTCCACCTTTATTAGCAAGTGTACATATCAAATTCACCCGGCCTTCGACAGTTCTCTTTGTTGCTTCACGTGTTTTGAGATTTATTTCCTACTCGTTTTAAAATCTCTGGTGAATTAGGTTCATTCACCAACAGAGTTCTGTACTAATAAACTATCAGATTAAACACCTCATCTTTCATTTGTAAAACTCATTATCTTTGAATTTTTTGACAGTGAGTTTCATATGGAGATATCGGCTTTTTTGTTTGCATTTATTTTAAATGTTGGGCAAGCTAAAGTGCTGGCAATAGATCCCTTCGAAATTCACAGGGTCCCGGTTGAACCCGCACCGATCCGATCAAGCAACCTGTTCCTCCAGAGTCGCGAAATCGGTATCAAACTTCTTTGAAGTCAGCTCTCTCTCTCTTTCTCTCTCTCACTCTCAAATACATAGAAGTTGGCGACTGTTTGTGATTAAAATGTGTGAATTCCCCAAAGCTATTACTATAGGCTTCGAGAGTGAATGCACTTGCCTAGAATTTGAGGCATTGATAAAAGAAGTCAGTATTTTCCGAGAATATTGAACCTACACGTAGAATCCAACGATCTTTGTATACTAGGGAAGCCAGGTAATAAGCTGAATGCAAAATGTGCTCAGGCCCTCATTATATGCGTGAAATAAGAAAATAAAAAAAATTCTGCATAGCTTACACCACAAGTTTCCCTATAGTTGGAGATCTAAAGAGTACGATACTACTTCTAAACACCACATCTACTTAGCACTAGACTATTTTGCAAGCTCCTTCATACACTCTGCTCACGTATTCGATGGATTTTCTATAAAACAGCCTGCCTTGTCCATTATAGCCCCACATCGCCTTTTGTAAGCTTTTCAATCTCGATCTTGGCGTATAGCGTAAAATAGTGAAATTATATGCGAAGAGCAGTTTGGAACTCTATAATCCCTCATATCTAACTTCTAGCGAATTTCGTTCGAAAGCCGCCATCTAGTACATCTCTTTGTTGTGTTCAACAGTTGTCATTTTCCACGACTTATCTATTCCTCAGATATATTTATTGGTTTATTTAACAGCTGCTAGCCTTAATATCGGATATGAATAGGTTGGGTCTTGTTTGAATTCATAATGATTTTCTTCAAAGAGTCATAAGTGTTTTATTATCATACTGCTCGATCTTTGATCCCCGTACTCATCTTTCTCATCCTAACAATTATTGGCATTTTTCATAGAAGCGAATTAGGGGAAGAGCCAATATTATTCATAGATTTGTCTTCAATCATTCTTTTTGGACAGCCTATTAAAGATGGCGTTTATACCTCGATTTTTGGAATTAAGTTCTATTGGATGTCATACGTTTTGATGGTAAAACAACTTCAATGGCTACTGAACGGTTCTCAGAAGACTGCCCGAATGGTCATACATCTTCATGCAGATATTAAAAGGGATCGTGACTCCCATACATATTTTCGAAAGAGCAGAACACACAAAACTACTTTAGAATTTGATAGGTGGATAAAAAGATATCTGTTTGAAAACCAACGAAGTATTAAACAGATTGAGGTAATGCGGAAAAAGTGGTGCTAGTAAATAATTGATATGGAATGTTGCGGCTCTAAAATTGGATTTTTTTAGTATTAGTAGTGCAGCGAATCAAAATTGAAACAAAAGGGCAGAAATAAATGAAAGTAGCGCCTTTTCCAATTATCTTTCTTGTGAATCATGCAGCGATGTGATGGATAGATGAGATGTTCTAGAACACATAAGTGATATTAGAATTGTCCGGTAAATGAAAATAGCTGGTAAGACACATCGGTACGCTCCACCGTATTACTCTATAGATCAGTCGTATAATTCACCTCATCCTCAACGTTATAAGTGGAGTGATGTGCATGAACAGTGACTGAGATTAATGTCAAACATTTTCATAGATTCTTTTATTCGTTCAAGAGGGCAGTTGTTCAAACGCACAGTGCAATTAGCGAGTGGCGCGCGATTTTCTTCATTTAATTGCAGTTTTTTCTCTGCTTGGAGAAAAAACTCTGGGCTTTGGTGTTATTCTGATATTTTATGAATTTTTTTACGCGATCATATTCTTTGGTGCAAATACAATTTTTATATGCTAAGAAAATTTGAGGGTTAAATGTGGTTTCTTTTCGCTTTTACAACGCTACATGAAAATCTCTCTAGAAAGATACCTAGTTTCCAAATCAGCAAGGTTTGTGCTATTAAATAACTGCCAAAAGTTTAGTGGAAAGCATTCCACATATCCACAAAGCTTGGCCGAGCAGACACGCCAAATGTGAGACGTAATCTCATTTTTGCTGTTACGGCTCACTGAAAATGTTTTTTGTAGGTCAAGCAAAGTGTTGAAATTGCCGACATTCAAGCTTTCGAGTATTCATTAAAAGTTCAGTGGAGAAGCTCTGTGCAGCAAAAAATTCCTTCTAAAAATTATGTATTAAATAACTACCAAAAGTTTAAGGTTCACACCATCCTAAATTGATTAATCCTCTGACTCTTCCACTTGTCTCCTCCACAGAGAATTCTATTTCATTAGCCCCAAAAATCATCTCTATTCTCTAGCCATCCACCGCTGGCACCCAGTTAACGATATCTTTTTTTGGAAAACTCTTAGAATAGATCCGTTCTTCTTAAATTTTGAACTTTTGTGCGTGCTTTCAGCACGTGTCTTTGATGACCTGCCATAATATCCGTCGAAAATTCGAAATTTTCTCATTTTTAACCGTTTTTCAGCAGTTTTTTGCTTTGCACTTGCTTTAAAATGAAAATTGAGTTAGCACTGAAAGCATAATTACATTCCTACCATAATAGCGTTAATGTCAAAACTCATTGGTCAGTTTAGATGGCTCAAACGGCGACAAAACTCTAATCCTAATCGTGCTTTATCTCTCAGTAACCTCTCACAAAACGCTCTTACTGTGAATACGGTGACCGTTGGATACTGGATTCCTACAAAGCTTGTTTATCTAGCAAAATTCTTTCATGGACTGTTTATTTTGCTAGTAACTAATTATTGCTTATAATTAGTCATATTATCCTTCCGAATTATTCTTTTGTGAACCTGGTAAAAGTGAAAATTCACCAAGACTTGTGAAATGAAATAATTCTAGTATGAACTCAGTTCGAACGCTATTCAGAAGCCTTTTAATGTTGTTCGCCATTGACACCGCCATGACGCCTACTTACATCGATTCCTTCTGCTCCTTCATTACCATAATTGACGTATCCATTAGAGAAGCACACAATTCCGTTGTGCGACATCGTAGAGCAACTTTTTATGTATACAGTACTCACCAAGCCTTTCTTATTGAAAGTTATTTTCCTATTTTAAGGCATTGTTTTTATGTATTATGGTCATAAAAGAATCTTGTATCTCACGCTCATGGCTCACTAAGCCATCCAACCCTCCGAAGTTGGTAAATTGGTACCAGACAGGTATCAGGCTTGTCTGGGAGGATAAGCAGCACTGACTCGGTTCAGCAGGAGGCCACCGCGAGTCATTGTAAAGGCCAGATATGCATTCAAAGAAGCTAAAATCTGGAGTCCAATGTATGGCGCATCTCTCAGGGATTGATCAACGCCGAGAGCTTCATCCTTTATCCTTTTCATGGTCATAAAAGATTGACGATAAGCTCTCAGCGTTAGTCAGTTTCTGAGGGACGCGCCATGCATTGTTTTTCAATTTTTAACTTCTTTTGAGGTGATTGAAAACATATATGGCCTTTACAATGACTCGCGATACTATACCCCACAAAAGGTAATCGAATGTTCTAACTTTACTCATAGTTACAAATATTGCTTCTACATCAACAGTTTTGTTTTGTCAGCCCTGTTTGACACACCACTGACATGCGTGACTCAATAATGATTGCAAGGCATATTGAAATTTGAGCTGTGGTTCTAGAAAGCACTCGAATACGAAAGTTATGATATAGTGAATATACTAGCCACGAGCAATCGAGTGTATAACACTCTGGGTTGGTGAGTTTTTCACTGGACATAGAGTGTAAAACGTTCGTCGTCGCTGACTCTTAGTGTGGGGACTGGAGTTCCCACAGAGATTAGCAAAAGACGAGAAAGGGTAACTGCCCGAGTGACGAGATCGCAAGATCGAAACACGTGTATCGGGCTCTATAAGTCAGCCCTGCTTGACAGACCACTAACATGCGTGGCTCAAAAATGATTGCAAGGCATATTAGAATTTTGTTTTGTGTTCCATTAAAAATCATCCATTCTTCTTCATCATATTTTCCTCTTTTCGCTTCAATTCTCTCAGGCATTTTCACCTTGTGCCTTTTCGGCGACATTTTCGTTGATACTCATTTGGCATTCACTTCTAGATGTTGCTTTTTTCTTCTTCAAAAGCTTAATATCATAAGATTTCCATAGATTTTTTTTTCAAAACTAATTCTGGATCAAAAATTATAGATTCATTGGAATTCTTTACACCTTGCCTTGGGAACTGTTATATGACCGTAGAAAATAATAGTAGATTTGTTATAACTTCAATTAAATTTCGGCAACGTATTTTTTCTACCTTTCATGAGGTCTTTCAAAGGCACTTATACAGTGCAATATACACGTTCCAGCTTTACAGCTTCGTCAGTTAGACAGTGCCTTTCGTCTGAGCCAATCCCTTTCGAGGGTTACCAACGTTGAGCAATCGACTGTTAATCACTGCAATGTCCGGTTATCATGTCACTGGACACGCAGTGATATGTTATCTCTGCCGCGTGTGGCGTATCACTTTACACGCGGCAATATAACATGTTCGTCAACGATTTCTTTATCTAAGGGGGATCTCCCTCGAAAAAAATTGGCTCAGACGACAGGTATCGTGCAACTGACGAGGCTGTAAGGCCGAAACACGTGTACTGCGCTGTATAAGTGCCTATAAAGGACCTTATGTAAGGCTCAAAAAATTTAATGTCGGATTATATTGCTAGAACGAGGTTTGAAAAAAGAGTCCTACATAAAGGTTTATTTAATTAAATTTTCAACTGCAATCTTTTCCTATAATATTTCTCGAAATTCAATATAGTTCTTTTTGTCAGCCACACAATAGCCATTATATTGAAACTATTTTTCACTTCAGGCCATGCAGTCGCTAGAGATTTTATTCAATCTAGTCAAAATTCCAATTGCAAGAGGTGTTCACAAAAAATCACAAAAAGTTGTGAGCTCTAATTCCCCTTAACTTCAGCAAATATGTGATTTTCTTCGCTTTCTGGCGAACGTTCATTTATTTCTACCAAAATTCTAAATAAATTTCCAATGTTATATCTTTCTCATCAATACTTGTTGATAAGTGTTTTGATAAAATTGAATACTTTTCAGACAAAAAGCTAAACACAGGCAAGAAAAAACTTATAGATTCTGGCCAAAGTGACAGTTGTTTTGTGCTTGCCGTTTGAGGCAGATAATTGGGCCTTCTCGTTAGCTTTTCTAACTTTGAAATGGTGGCTTACTGAAGAGCATCACAAACTATATTATCGTCCCGTATGCTATTATAGAATGTTGTGATTACTTCTTGGCGACTATTATCTCATCGATTGCCACTGTTGAACGGAGAGTTAATTGTAGAGCGCTATAGATTAAGGTCACTTCCACAGGCGGAAGTCTCATTCTCTCATATGAGGGAAGAGCGGGCTTCACTTATGTTCAAGCTCTAAATGACTAGCTCCTCCATCTGTTGTCAACAAGTCTATGCTCTGTTGTTCTAGTCAAGCAACAGTGAACTGAGCATGGTTTGCTTAGGGTTACCTACATGAACATCGCCTCTGCTTCACTAGTCTTTTCGAAACAATGACGATATCATTCACGAAATGAAGGTTTCATAGGGATTCTCAACACGTATGCTCTTCCGGTCCCAATGAAACGACATTATTATTCACTGCAGTCCGGAGGTGAACGACTCTGGTAATTGCGTATGGACTTATTGAACACCTTTCCCAATAGGCATGGTAAGGGGTCATTGATAGTGCTGTATTTTTGTTTTGCGGTACCGATAGCAGTATGTTAGAGATCTCATGTAGGACGGATCTGCTCCTTGATCAACAAGCGCTGATAGAACTGCATCCATTTCGACGCTATCCAATGCTTTTTTATAGTCGATAAAAGTTAGGATTAAGAGCAGGCGATATTTCCGACAGACTTTAACAACTCGCGACACTGTCTGGATGTAATCCATGCAGCAGATTCCCTTACGGAAACCTAATTGCTTAACTGGAATGCCTCATCCGGAATGCTTGATATGCTCAGAAGTATAATCATCTTGAAGAACTTGTGAAGTACACTCAGCAAGAAAATCGAGCAAAAACTACGAAGATTTCTTCAGCCACCCTTTTTGAAGGACGATTGGGCCCGGCGACCCTCACTGGTCTGGAAATATTTCCTTTTAGAGCTAAGATGTCATATGTTTAGAAAGAAGTAAATGCAAATTGTGTCCCCCGCTTCTCAGAAGTCACAGTAATGTTATCGAGAGCTGTGACTTTCTTCAAACTGTCTATTGCAATTTTCACTAAAGAGCTGTGACTTTTTAAATACTGTCTATCGCAAACTGCACCTCAAAGGGTAATATCCCAAGTAGTTTATTCTCCAGTGGGGATTTTGAGATCAGAGACTGATATGGCTGAACGAAAAGGTTGAATTTCTCCACTGTCATTTCCATATCAAGGCGAGAAGTTCTAATAATCCCACTGTCGTTCGTCAAGACTGACAGCGGAACGCTTCATTGACACAGTGTCCAACAGCACTTCTTCAGACTAGATCTTTTCTGCTCTTCTTTCAACAGTTTCCTCTGACTGTGCTGATGCCGATCCTTCTGAGCTGTTCTGCAGTTAACGTTCACTCTTACTCGAGCTGTATGTGTTGCATAAAAACTAAGCCTCGATTTTCTACTTTTTTGGGCTACTTATTCGCGGTGGAGGAGATAAAGTTTGAGCTTCTAGTTTGATTAACTACAGAAAACTCGGCACAGCTCGCGAATCCTTCGACAAGGTGCTCGTGGTCTAGGCTCAACTTATGGCGATTTACAAAATTGCTTGGATTGCCATCGCTATGAACTGAGTACAGTTTCTTTTTCCTTCGTCAAATTTTGGGAAATACAGCTGGTGTTTTCACCTTCTATGAAATTTCTTCTGCACTTAATTACGTTCACACAATCTCTTCTTCATTTCATGTTTTCTTCCCTTATAAATAGACTCTATTTGTTTCCTGCTTCACAAATACTTCCAAAACTGCAATAATTTCCTGTATTTTGCCCTAAACTTTTGATAAAGTCAAATTTTGAATTTCTTTAAATTAGCGTTATATTCTGTTCGTTCCCTCTCATTCCTATTCGGTAAGGGCGTTTGGAATTTTGACGTGGGTTCGATCGCTGTTTGAGAATTAGAAAAATGTCTCCGAAATCTGGTCGAGCAATTCTCCTTGAAAAGCGATTGTTATCAGGCTTGGTGGATTAGCAAATCTCTTTTCAGACAAGCTCGGTTCTGTCCAAGGCAGATATATCATAAATCTCAGGATCGACTATCTATTAATCTCGGCATAGTTTGGATAAATGAGTATTTTCTTCTGTGTTATTGATATTGTTTGTCGACAATAAATAATATCAGTAACATATCGGAATGGCTTAATAGAAGGATATATTATGGGTCGGTTGATGCGGCATGGGTCTTACCAGGATCTTGCATATGTCAGACGACAGCAACGTTTGTCCAGATAATTATTCAGGTCGGCAAAAGGCCAACTGGTATAGCTAATGTGACCAATTCTTAGAATAGGATGGGTTATGTAAAATTAGACCTCAAATTATTCACTACTCTTTTTATTCATTTGCAGTGAGCAGCTTCCAGTCACCGGATTACAATGTCATTCACATGGTAAGCCAAGACGAGTTCAAAGTTCTGAAAGTCATTCATTTGTTCAGTAAACGTTAGTGTCATTTGAGACCTTCTTTTTTGAACTTAAATGTCCTCAATCTGACATTCGTGAGAAGAATCGAAAAAGCTCTCAAAGACGACGTCATTTGCTAAAGTAGCCAGGATGACCACTATGAAAAAAAGGTAATTCCTAAAAAAATATTTTTTATTTATAATCTTGGTGGGCCTCTGTATTGCCCATAAAGTTTTGAATAGATGCTCTCAGTATGGCTGGTCTTGATTTGATGATTGCCACTGACGTATCTATCTCGAAAAGATTCTAAACATTCTTAAACATTGCACTGAATGTCTATAGCGAGGTTTTGAAAAACAGCCGATTGGAAAGATGTTACCTATTCACTACCAGGCATAATCCGTCGACTGAAAAATTAGGATAACACAGTATTATGCGCTATAACCGTAACGTCTCCCCATCCCTGCTATTCAGTAGGGTTCAGTGAAGGCGTTTCTCTCTTATGAAGGCGGGTGATATCGCCGAAACGTTCGTAAGCCACTTAAGTACCGACCTTAAAGAGCTTCAAACAATTTCACAAGCT
This sequence comes from Parelaphostrongylus tenuis, assembly GCA_019055375.1. Classification (NCBI taxonomy): domain Eukaryota; kingdom Metazoa; phylum Nematoda; class Chromadorea; order Rhabditida; family Metastrongylidae; genus Parelaphostrongylus; species Parelaphostrongylus tenuis. The sequence goes on from JAHQIW010001533.1 coordinate 125,548, forward strand.
AGGTTCAATGACTGTTGATTGCGATGGTTTTCATTTGCTTAGAATTTGAACAAGGACGGTGGCGATTGTGTTACTAATACAGACCGCACATGAAAAGGATGTATGATAGAAAGCTCGATGTGTTTGATGATTGTTAGCCTTTTTCTCAGGAAGGGATGAATTAGAAACAGTTGTATTTCTGACGCTTATTAGTGCTTGTATATCAAAGTGGAGGTGACGTTCTTGGCGTTGCTTTCTAAGAACAACCGGAACTATTACTTTACTCACTTCTGTGTTTCGGCTGAGTTTATGCGCAGATTTATGCCGAGTACGAAAAACTCTACATCGTTCCCGATTACTTGACGAAGTCGATGAACCACGGAAAGGGGACAGGCTCAATGATCTGTGATGTCAAATTATGTGACTACGTCGTCAAAATGTAGTATGCGTGACCGAACTGTGTTGCACGAATCACGGGTTTTCCTTACTGTTTCCCTGATGGTGGCTGTCTTATATACTTGAACAAACCTGTAGCATCCCTATTAATTTTGAAGATAATCCCATCGACTGACTTGAACAAACGGTCTCCATGCGTCTTTGTCATATTTCAGAGCTACCCTGTAAGTTATGAGTCAGGATCATCAAAGCCCTTTCGAAGAAAACTCTTTATTTTGAATGCTTACAGGGTTGAGCACGTTTATCTATAGGCTAAATCACCAAACAGAAGATGAATTATTGCGTCAGAAGAAAGTCAGGATATGTTATGATGCTCTGTGCAAGCCTCTAATAATACCGACTTCTACAAGATAGATCGCCCAGCAAAAGCAACTGTGTTATCACTACGAATGGATGATTAGTCAATTAACAAAACAAGTAGCTAATTAACATGCAACTCGTCCCGTATATATGAAGCTCGTCTAATGAGGTTCTTCATTCGAGCCATGCTCTACTGAAAAATGTTCGACTCGAGCGAGACAAAGGCGAAGATGACAACGAGGACTAACGGCAGTGGACGATCGAACTCAGACCACTGGCTCTGAAGAAGACGAGACGCATCGAAACGTTAGCCAAATAAAGATTCTTATTAACATCTTGTGCAACAGGTTTAATCAACCAGGGAAATCAACTCAAGCACGGTTAGCTTATCGATTTTGGAAATTGGGCGTGTGATGCTGGGAGCCCACAGAGTGGGAGAAATGCTCAACTAGCTATGATCTGGGCAAAACGACCTGAATGATGTCATGGCCATGAAAGTAGTCACACCACACAGATATCAGTTGTAATTGAGCACATTCCGAAGATACAGGTCTATCAGGACGATAAAGGATGTTGATCTCACTGCTACGTAGCCTCATAACTTATTGGCATAATTTTCTCCATTTGATTATGTTCACTTGTTTTTCTTTATATGACTCTTGACATCGAGTGTGCGAAATGCGATACTTCTTGCATTGGATTCGTTCATCCGCCTCTAACTCTGCGAGCTTTTACATACGCTTCGGGTGCTTCTCTACGATTTCTTTTTTTTTATAAACGTCGTGAAAGCTGACTGAGTCCATTCTCCTTGCAGTCTTGGATGGTTTGCAGTAGAGCGTTGATAAGGGATCGAAGTGTTATCTTACTTCCTTACGGGCTTTATCAGTAGCCACTCCGCTATATCAATAAAGATAAACAATAGCATTTATTCTCAGTATTATTGTGGCTTATAATAGCTACGACAATAATTATAATATGAACTAATAATGGAAATAATGTAGTAATGTCAACACAATCTCTGCTTTTAGTATTGTCCCAACTTTGATTATATGTGATAGACCGAAGTTCTCATGATTACGAAGCATTTGTGTACTCCTTTATCTGGGTTTAAACAAAAACAAACTTGGCCTTGAATGCTAAACCTTATGAAGAATCTTATGAACACTATCAAAATTTTTTTTCAGAACTAACTTGCCGATTGAGTAGATTTTTTCTACCCTGAAGTCTCAGTTATTTGCTACGACAGTGTTACCGGTTTTTTTCCGCAGTCAATCTTCGTCACTTATAAATCGGAGGGCGGCGTTCTATTTTGAGACTCGTTCTGTCGATTTGAGGACGGCAGCAATTTCAGAGATCAGTCGTGCTCCTAGTTGATTCCTGAAATGTAGTTATTGAGCTCAATTCCAGCTTTAGATATTCCACTGGCTGATGGAACCTTATTGTTTATTGTAGTTTGAAGGTCAAGCACAAAATCAGGCCTTTCACCTCATATCACAAGATGGTGGAGCTCAGCTGCTTACCACTTGTGGGTGGTAGGGTATCATGTCTACTCCGTAAATTGTAGAATGATACACTATTTTCGTCGAATTATGAAGGAAGTGGACGAGACGCACAACGACAATTTGTTTGCTGTCATCACCTAGTCGATGTACTCTGAAAGCTCGACTGCCTTTTTGTCCTTTCACAGATCAAGCTTGAAACACATGTTCCGTACTACCCATTTGTAAAAACACCTGTTTTGATTGACGTAGTACGGCGTTGATTTTTTTATCTTCGGCATTTGCCAAAATTTTCAATTCCGACACGTTATTGAAAAGAAGGGTGCCGCCAAACAGCAACCAAGTCTGTCGGTCATGCATTTGCAAAGTAGTGAGTTTCTGATGAGATTCTAGTTAAGACGAAAACCAATTGGTCTTTGGTTGTTCACTTCATTAGAATGCTGTGAAATTTTCCTCAGTAAAGTACAATTGGCAAATAGTCGTTTTTTTTTACCCATAAATTCTCCTAAAACGACAGCTGTGCCTTCGGCAACACTTAATTCTGCTAATCATCGACCGAGCATCGGAGACAGTACAATATGTGACTTTTTTTCGGAACTGTTCTAGAAGCGTCGTGAAGCGTTTACTCAAATTTCACTTATACAATCGTCAAATTTGCAAACTTTGTTGAGTGTTTTCTTTCAAATGTAGTTCTTCCAGTAGTAACTTACTTTTTTCCACGTGATGGTATGTGAAATGAGAACTTCAGAAGTCTTCTCTCTGCGTTTGGCAAGATGACGAATCTAATTCATTAGAAATTCTGGCGCGTTAATTTTTATGTGATGTGTGCCAGGACGCAAACTGATTAAGCCATGTGATCAGAGAAAACTCAGAATGAAGACTCTCATCAAGTTTGATCTGTAATCCTCGAAGTTTTGAAGTGTGGTTGCTCGGAAATTTCAGCATGTTCTTCACATTTTCATTCAATAACAGATGTTTGCACTTTTGCTAGAAATGATATCAAAGATCTTTCCAAGTATGTTTGTTGGATAAAAAGTATAGAAACCATTTACATTTGCATTTTTATACAGCAGTTTGAATGAAAAGCAAAAACAATCGTTCAATTTCAACTAAAACTTAATGCCCTGCTATCCATTTGTAGAACAAGTGAGTATGATTCGAGACATTTAATCATCCGTATATAAACCATTCGGCTCATTGTAACAGATACATTCAAGCATTTGTATTCAAGTCATTCGGTCAACTGTATCCGATGCATCTAGTCATTCGCAACGGAATTCCTCGCCTGTCAGTCTCGAAGCCATTTAGCCATTCGTACCAAAGTATTTCTTATACTCGCCCCCCTCATCACAGCGATTATGCAATAAAAGTAACACCAACATGAGCTGTTCGCCTTTATTCTGATTGCTGCTTTATGAAATGTTTCAAGTGTCTTGAAGATTTTGAAGTGATGAAATGAATATGGAAAGGGTCATAGTCGCAAGTGGCAAAAAAGTTCAAGCTGTTCGTAGATTTTCTGATCTTATGTGTCTTCCGAGTGGGGACGTTGAGCAGAAATTGAGTTGAAGGAGTCAAAGGATACTTGTATGTTAGACGGCGACATATTTAAAAATCGATCTCATTTGTTGGACAGGAAATCATAGGAGTGTTAGTAATCATTCGAAAGCTTAAATCTCTGGCTACAACCTCACATTATCAGTTTTTCAAAACATCCTTGTATACCGCTGTAAAATTCAGAATAAAATTATGTTTCACACTCGTCTTCTGCCCTCAATTTTATCAAGCGTGTAGTTCGCTGGAAGTACGAAAAGCAGATCAATTTGATGAGGATTTTCCAAAATCAAATTATACTTTTTTTTGTTTCTGTCGAAGCGGTGAAAAAATCCCTATTTGATTACCAGTATTTCAAGCGCGATCGATCGCCCCGCTCCGCCCCTGCCTCGCCACCCCGCTTCGTGATTTAACCGGTAAACAAGGTTGCCGAAAATGTAAACTCTATCGATTTTTCCTGCTAAAGGGTATTTTCGGAGAATAAGCACAACGTTGGAATCATTGGAACTTAGGCCATCGAACGATTACTAATAGTCTAAAGAAAGAGCTCCATCCGGCGAGGTTCAAGCACAAATCTTTTCAATAGACCTCTTCATTGTTATTTGAGCCAACATGTCATGTGGTGCAGTAATGAGCTCTTGTATAGCAAGATACAAGCGTTTCGACCTTACAGTCTCGTCAGTCGGGCAGTACGTCGTTTTCAACCCTTTTAGCCAATCCTCTTGTGTGTGCTCCAGTCCCCACACTAAGAGTTATCGCAGACGAACGTTTTACACTGCAATTCAAGTGAAAATATCACCAAACATACAGTGTTTTACACTCGATTGCTATTTGGCTGATAATTTTCTTGAGATTATACTTTTATTTCAAATGTTTTCTTGAGACCGCGCTAGAATTTCGATAGATTTCTTCAATAGATGTGGGGATTGAAGAAACCATAAGAGGATTGGCTAAGAAGGATTGAAAAAGATTTTGTCCACCGAAATAAGCGTGATAGATTAACACATGGTCGTGTGAGGCATTTTATCTTGGTTTTAACAGCGCTATAAAAGAATATTAAAAATCGATCAAATAAGGCTCTAGCCAGCGATTAAAGCTTTCGAATAATTGCTAACACTCTCATGAAAGTTCGTGTTCAGCGAATGAGATCGGATTATCAATTGGTAGCCGTCTGACGTATAAGTACCGTCAAAGTTTGATCCTTACAGTCACCTTCGTATTGCGATAACACTTTCAAGACGTCTGCCAAATGGTTGATTTTCTTCAGCCAAAAATCTGTCTTTGAAGATGTTTTAAGCCTTTTCGAGGCTGTTACGTTACATTCTGTTCATAATTTACGTACGTTGCGACGATATCGCCATCATCAGAGGCGCTCACTGCCTATCATAGAGATGAGGTATCGAACAATAGTACGCTGTCACCAAGTGAAACCTTGGCTGCCAGAGTACCTACAGTCGATGCCCTGCAGCTGATACGTCCAATATATATATATCTTTCATTTGACAACTTTTTAAAACCTCTTCATAACCACAAAAACACACATTTGAGACGTTAGAGTATCACGGACATATCTCCTAGAAACTTCATTTCCATGAATAATGTCTAACTAAAAAAAGCAGAACAGCAGCGACTGTGGTGACATCTTGTACTCGTTTGTCATTATAAGCTCCTTCATCATGTTTATATGAACTGTTGTTCTCCACAGTGCTGTCACTTGACCTTCCTCTTGTACTTAAGGAGCGCGTGAGTAACGCTTTAATTACAGATTTTCGCCTTGAGTTAGGTGCCTGGTGCAATCCCGAGTCTCGATCTCACCAAACTTTCTCTCTGTCATTGTGCGTGATGGGTAAATTAAAAACCAGGCTTCTCTGGGAAGACAACAGTACCAACTTGATGCATCGATGGATCATTAAAAGTCAATGTGTAGCCCACTACGCATTCAGTAACTCCAGTAAGTAAAGTTCAGTAAGTAACAGTAACCATACTCGATCAGATCGTAAATATGTCGCAACTCTTATGGTTTAATTCACATCAAATGCTTCATCCTCAATACTCATTTCGCCACTTCCAAAACTCGGTACACCGTTAGAATCTAAGGTTATTCCACTCTAGTGTAAACTGTGGCCATGCCATCGCTCGATTTTGACATTTCCACGAATTTCGTAGGAGACACCAATGAATCCTTGTAGGCCATTTTTCATCAAATAACGTGCGACTTCAAACAATTGGTTGAACTCAAACTGGTAGTGGTGCTCTTTTTGTTCTCCAAGCAATTGTCGTAATCAATACTACTATAAAGGCCTTCGTGTCGATGCTGTCCGACATTTGAGAATAATATTTTACAGCTTGACAAGTGAGAACTCTGAGGATTAAAGTGTCTTATAGAGAAGTATTTTTGATATTTATGTAGAATTCACTTACTTCAATATCATTCGTTTCTTTGAAGAGTGTTATGTTGTCTTTCGTTCTAGAAAGTATTTAACGCAGAGCTTCTAACATTCTACCGTGAAAAAAATGAAAAAGTAATAGGAAGTGATTCTATAGTAAACTCTGACGAGGATTTACGACTGGTCATCCAACATAACAATTCCTCGTGAGCCCACTGCAGGGCAAAGCGCCCTCATAGTATCTCCTCATCTTCATTTACATTTTCTATCTCATTTTCGTCCCGTACTTTACTCTCAATCTCTCTCTCGCCCAGTTTATGTCATTCTTATCTTTCTTATCATTCTCAGCTTTATTTTTTTCCTCATTCTTCTTCTTGTTATTCTTATTTCCGGCTTTCTCCTTTTTGTCTTGTCAATATTATAATAGTATATGAGATATTATTGAAAAATCCCACCGTGTTGTAATTTTCAGAATCCTTTTTGGTTCCGTTTGGCTATTATTTACATTTCTTCCCGTAGACTTCTTGATCATCGTGATCGTTGCCCACGCTGATATATTTTTCAGTGAAATTCGTCAGAATTCATGGTTTTCTGATTCTTCCGCTCTACTGTTTACTATTTACTTTACCAATACCTCAAAGATTCTATTGATATTCTCAGCCTTCAAACCTTTGCGTTATTTCAATAAATCAATTGTCTAGGATTTTCCGTAGGATTTTCCTCATCTAGAGTTCTTAAGATGAGCGTGTCATCCTGGAAAACAAAGGATCCTCCTCTGAAATTGTTTTTTGATTGTCTGAGACACGTGAGTGGCCTTGGCGTTGAAATCTATAAGTCTTTAGTTCCCAGCTGAATTGCTTACCAGCTTTATGTTGACGGCGAAAAATCCCAACAATGTAAAATCCAGCCAGACAATCGAAATTCCAGTTGTGATTCCCAAGTGATCCAAGTGGAAAACAAGAATTGCCAACTTTGTCATCTACAACTTTTCAAGCGATCTGTCACAATGACGAATATGTCATGTGGTTTATGATGTGACAGAATCGTCAATGCTTTTTGTCCCTGGCAAATTAACATATAAATCATGCCCTGGTTTTGTCGACGACATTATTGAATGCAGTGGTTTTTTGAAATTACTTTAATATTCCATCCCACTGGATTCGGCTGAGACAAAATCATTCCAAAGAATAACGGCTTTAGACTTTGAACCTGAATTATCAGAGCTTTCAAGAAGTAAACTACTAGAAAACGTTTGCTGTGACTTAAAGAAGTAAAGTTGTAAAACTTCGTTTTACCTGTTTTAGCTGTAAGGCTTGATGAAGTAAAGTTGTGAGATACCCGTTTTAGTTGGCCAATCAACTGAAATAGTATTTCTTCGAACAGCTGACTACTTACTTGGCAAGTCCCTTGTGTTCAAAGTGAATGCCGCAATTGACGAATATTTCCCACTCAACTAGAACGTCACTCGTATGGCAGTATATCTCTTTGGAATCTCATAAAATCTATATTAGAGGGTCCACAGGCCGTTATTAGAGAAAGGCGATGGCTCTAATAATTGGTTGCGAGGACTGCCACTTTACGAGTATGTTTTTTCCATGATGGCAACGAGTTTTGGAAGTGGTACAGTTCTACCTTGGTCTTAATGAGCAAGCCTTGTCTCTACTTTGGTTTTTTTTGCGAACTTAGTAAGAATATAAAAGCCAGCTGTAAGTTGTGGTTCGATACCCTGAGCCACAATTCACCCATTGGAGATTGAAAAAATAATAAGATTCATCGCTTTTTTATGTTATCTGGGGACAAATGAAGAAACAACCCCTTTCGGTGGAGAAGATTTTTTCATAGGAATATTAGTAGTAATACGATAGCTAAAATCTCTGGCTGCTTCGCTACGTAACACTTTTTTGAAGAAGCCATTTTACAAAGTTGCAGCAGAAAGAAAATATTTGTGTCCCACATACGCCTATTCATTACAGAACAGAACTGCTCTTGGAATTATGAGTAATCATTCAATAGCGTAGAATTCCACAATACCAACACTATAGTTATTCTCTGTAAAGACCGTTTCACTGGCAGTGTGGCAGGGGAAATAAGATCCAGTTCCACATACGCGGCGTACCTGCACGTCGACTTTTGTGTGTGTTGGGTATGTACTGGACGTCATTCGATGTGACGTTCCGCTATCGATCCATCGATTGCGTTAGCGCGTTACCCGTGTGGCGTGTGGTTTTTGCTATTGAATTTGAAATTTTTTCTCCGCCTGGGAAGAAACTCCAAATATAACGTATAATTCTGATACTACAAGATTTTGTCTGCACTTAGGCTCTTCTTGCTTCCAGCAAAGTACAAATAAAAGCGCGCGGCCGGTGAGGAGCATAATTTTATTTTCAATGCTACAGCGTTCTAAAAGAGTCTTTACAAAAAAAGCATGTAGCGCAGCGAACCGAGATTTAAACTTCCGAATGATTGCTAACACTCTAATGATTAATTGTTGATCAGTGGAAGAAGTCGTTTCTCCATTTGATCCCGGATAACATGAAAGAACCGGTTGATCAAGCGGTGAAATTCGCCATACGCTGAATATGCTATTGGTACACAGCATTATTTGAGCAGTAGCTCCACTTAGATGCTATGATTCCTGAAAAGCAGCGTCATACACTGAGTTTAGAGTTCCAGATTTAGTTATCCGGGCATGACGCTGATTTGCCGTTGTTTTACTAGCTTCAATGTCTCCAATGGAATTAGTGGTCCAGTGATTGGTGCCACTAATTCCATTGAAGACAAAGATTTCCCCGCCAGCTCAACGAGATATAAATGGGAAAGTTTTACGAAGGCTCAAGTTCGTCAAATCTAAGAAAAAAAGAACTTTTCCTCAATAAAAAAAAATAGAGACGGATAGCCGCTCCCGATGATAGGTCTCAAAGGCACCTTCTTTCGAAATCAGCAAAAAGAGGCATTTGAGCGCCTAAACGTCTATCAATGTCGTCCGGCAGCCGACAACAGAATCAACAGCTACGTCGAGATCCCGAAGATTTCCACGAAATTTCATGACATGGAGGGAAAGATAGAACGAGAATAATTGTATATCTTGCTCAGCACGTTTGAAAACTTTCAGTCATTCAAAATCTGTTATATACCTTTTAGCTTTCATTCGATTGATATTACAGACCTCGCTCAAATCAATATATAATTTGACAGTATATCTTGAGCCTTTAATGAGGTCTGTTTGGCACTTATACAGTGCCAAACACGTGTTTCGGCATTATAGTCTCATCAGTAGAACGCTGCCATTCGGTTCGGCCAGTCATTTGGCAGAGCATATCTCTTACACATAAGGGAATCGAAGTAGAATTATTTCAAATCATCGAATGTAGACGATAAAATCCCACAATATTGCAATGACTAGCAATCGACCTCTCATGGCTGACAAAATATAGTGGGAATATCTCTCTGCAAGGGGATTGGCTGAACTGAAAAGCACCGTCCTACTCATGGGGCTGTGATGCCGGAACACGTGTTTGGCACTGCATAAGTGCTCTAACAGATCTCATGAAAGGGTCAAGATATGTTATCGGATTGCAAATATATTTTTGACTTCTTCATACAATCCATCATCACAATTTATGTACGGATCCCTCATTTCTTGCATCTAATTCGTATCCTCACAATCATTGTCCACGAAGGCCTTCGCATATTTCACTTGTTGCTTTGGTTGTTGCGTGAGAATCCCCTCTTCAGTATAATTTGCACATAATATTACCGATTGTCCATGTAGGCTCGGAGGTAGCTGAACTAAGGTTTACCCTTAAGCGTTCGTTGACTGATCGCAAAGAAATGTTGAGGGAGAAGATTGAACTGGTGCTGTGCTTATCACTTGCTTTCTGATGCACATTATCACTAACCACTGCTCCACTCGAGCTCCAAATCTGTTCCGGATGTAATATTCATGAATACAAAAATCTTTTACCTATGCAAAATTATACTCACAATATCTTTACCCGTTTGTTATAACTCATCAGCAAATTTGCATTTTTTGATAGCTAGGCGAGTGGTAAGTTCCAGAATGGTCGTTTCGTAGCGAACTGATTTTAGAATACGCTGTTGAACGACCTCTACGTACTTGTGGATAACCGCTCATTATATATATATAATATATATATTATATATATATATGCATATATATGCACATATATATGTATCTATGCATATTGGATAACAGTCTTTTCTGAATATCATTCCTCAAGGTTTAGTAACTTATTCGACATTTGGATAACCATTTCTAAAGACAGACAGGAAGGACAGATAAAGAGATAAACAGGAGAGAGAGAGAGGGAACGGCGAAAACGAGAACAAGAGAAAAAAGAAAAAGAGAGAAAATGAAGGAAAATGGGAAGCAAAAAGGGAGAGAGAGAAAGCTTACGGATTACATCCTATGCAGCCTTTTAGTTCCTCGTTTTGCATTTCTTAGTTCTTCCATTTTTTCCCGATGTAGAGAATTTCGAGCATTTACTTTTTCATCCAGGTACCGTAACAAACGACGCCCAAAAGTGTAACTATGTCAACCTTGTGCTGTTCTCATTTTCATATTAATAATTACGAATTCACTTCGAGTCGACATCATATCGTTGACAGACGTTGCTAGTCTTCCCTATCGATATTCCTGAAATAAACGTTGAATTTTATCCCTAGGAAGGTCGTGCACACTTTTGTTTGCTGAATAGCCGATGAATTTCCATTTTTATTTTGTCAAAAAACGATTTAGGAAGTGGAGTTCTACTTCATAAATATTTACTAGTGTTCATGTGCATTTTTTCCACTTTATCCAATGTTTTCACTTTTCTTAACTTGTTACTAGTTAGTTAACAGCTATCCATTGTACAAATCTTAAACGATGAGCTTATTAATGAGACGTCTCTGAATATGAAGCGTTTTCAAAGTAATTGAATTCATCAGACATTATTTTACAATTACCCCTCAAACTCTCTTTAATTTCCTTTGGAAAAATTAGCCAAAGCCTTCATGCAAAATTGTAAAATAGGCAGAAACAGTGACAGCAGCAAGGTAAATCAAAGGATGGGTGAGAGAAAAGAATCACCAATGTTTGATGGCGTCGTGTGAGCGATTGCCCTGAAAGGCACAGTAGACGTTTAAGACCGTAGAAAAATCCAAGTCATATTTATACATCACGCTGGCCCTAGCCGTTAGAAATACGATTTAGGTAGTAGATAGAAAACCAACTATCTTATTAGGGCTTCTTTTAATGAATAACATCCTTTATGGAACGTACAACAATATTAGCTAATACTTGAAAAGTAGGCTCTGGTAAAAACTGACGAAAATATTGTATCAACTGTATCACCTGTCGTCCCGTTGATCGTCGAGTGACTCGAGCGGGCATCAGCAACACTTCCATTTTTCCCTATCGCGTGCTGGAATAGCCCAGTGGGTCTTCCTCGCTCTGGGAAATCGTTGAGCATCATATCTTTGTTCTAGTCTTTTCGTAAAGAAATTGGACCATTAGGTCGATGGTGTTCCTGTAGAGCGCTTGATATCCCGAGGAATCCAGTCGCTAACGGCTCTCGTCCATCGGTTGTCGTTGAAGCGCATCACGTGTCCGGTCCACCTTATTTTCGATATACAAAAATACTGTAGAGATGAAAATAGTTTCGTTTTTCGTATAAACTTATACCGGTGAGAAAGGCGCAGTGATATATGATATTTCGCCCAGTTATACGTCCAACTTGTTAAGTATGGAATTTGCTACCAGGTCATTCTCGCAAACTCCTTATATGGAAGTTGGTACCAGGTCATTCCCGCAAACTCCTTAATCATATGATTTGTGATTGTTTGTGATAGAGACCTAGCAAAGCTTTGCTACTGTTGTGTAACGAAACATCGAAATCCACAAGAGGTGGCCGAATTCGCAAGCAAAAACTGATGGATGATGGATGAGAGAAAACGAATAGAATTGAAGAGGCGTTGAAATTCGCGTAGTGATGTCCTATCGTCCAAAACAAAATATATCAAGTGAACTGGTAAAAATAGTTCTGTTAAGCGCATTTCCTTTGAAATTCTTCCATTCCACATGTGAATGATATGAAGACGATTTAACTATCGTAGCAACTCATTCAGTTCATTGTACCTCACTTATCAAGATTCTTCTGTTCTACTAATCTTCTCTAAATACTGTGCTCTGAAGTGATTTTATATTGACTGTTCACATTCCAATGTGTTTTGTTCACTTGTTTTGTCGCGTGACTCGGAAATGTCAAAAACGAATTGCTTCAAAAATCAAGACGACATAGAAATTCAGTGTTTTTTCCTGTAAGCAGTTCCGTGTTAGTATTGATAAAAGTTATTAAATACCATCGCATTGTAATCTAATAATAATACAGTGGCTGACGTTTCGGCGAGTCTCATCTTCTTCAGAGTCGGGATTTGTCAAATTGATCTGCAATTCGCTTAGTCAAACACTGTCCCATAATGAAGTTCTTACTATACGCTCCCAAGATTTGTTTAAAACGTCCATTATATCTAATAAAATGCTATTTCATCAACTGCGGAACTGCTTATTAGGAAAGAAACAGTTTTTTCAACTAAACTGAGGCTAGTAAATGGTCGGTTCTGCGCGAAAGGATTTTGTAATTTGCGAATGTGCCATAAATGCAAGTTGAATTTTCCAAATTACGGTACCAATTATTTGTCGACGTCTTTTTTGAGTAGCCAAATATCGATAATCGTCGTCAACTAGATGTCTAAATTGCATGCCCAATTGGTCTATAAATGACTAAACGACACTTTGAACTCGGTTTTTTTTCATCAGACTCGCTATTGCTTGTAGTATTTTCGATGTGATTGGCCGTTGTGCCCATAAAGCAGAATGCATCAGTCTGTTTTCATCGAATATTCGGAGTGTTTACGTTTTTCACAATGAAATGTCGAAATCTGGAATTGAGCAACCTAAGTGCATGTGAACTCTTGAATAATTATAGTAATAGTAGAGTGATATTGAATAAACAATAATAACAGACAATAACGTCAATGAGAATTATAGCGGACAAAAATAGTGAAAATATTAATTAATAATATTTTTAGTAATGATATTACTAAAAGGAAGGTAGCGCTGTAGCAGTGATACTTTTTTTTTTTGCACGAAAGGCGAAAGAAACCCACATTATGGCTGAGATCCGACCAAGCTCTCCAAATACTACTTTTTTGAGGTTATAGAATTGTTTGCCTATCTGGAAACTACTAATTCCCCGATTCGACGTGGGAAGCGGTCTGCCATGGCTATCCCACGCTTTTACATGTAATCGACTTCCAGTTATCAACGACATTCATGAGCGAAACTCCTTCAGCAGAAGTTGATTTATACTTATAAAGTTCTGAAAGTTTTTGAATGATTAACGTAAAGGAAAGAGCACGAACAAAGGTACAACAAGTTTCAAAATCCAAACTACATAAAGCACATTGTCATATAAACAAATTATAATGAAAATATCAAACATAATATCAATAGCAGCCTGCGAGCGGCAGTGTCGCCCGCTTCATCAGTGGTCCGCGCTCCACACTGAATCCTTCTTTATAGCATGGATGGGCAGACGTTATTTATGATGTGGCACGTGATTGTGCTATCACCATTTTTTCAGTCGGAAATCTCGACATATTCACTGCCAGCCGTGATAACACGATCACTTGCTATCACTATGAGTACCGTCTCCTCAACCCTGCTATGAAGTAGAGTTGAGCGTGGGACGCGGGTCACCGATGAAGCTAACGGCACCCCCGGAACATACGTATGGCTCTGAGGTACCAACCTCGAAAAGGCTCTAAACATTCTCATAGACTATATTGAATGTTTAAAGCGAGGTTTAAAAACAGTCGATGAGGTGGATTAGCAGTAATAATGACAGTAGTTTTATACGATTACACCTTTAATAACCTGCCTCACAATTTTCTCTTTTTCCACTGTGCCGATCCCAGTACTTCTAGCATTCAATCCGTTTTCGTCTTCTTCATGAACGTCATAGAGCACTGCTCGAGCAAATTTCCTTCCAATTTCGAAGATAACCAGACGAGTAAATTCGTTTTTGATCGTAGGAGAGTGTTGAGGGCTAAACATCAGCTCCACGCTGGGCCCTGCATCACAACCACTCGGCTATACCTCCTCCCCCTCAAATTGATAGAAGTAGTCATAATAATATCGACAATAAAAGGATAAAGGTTAAAGCTCTCGGTGTTGATCAGTCCCAGAGAGATGCGTCATGCATTCGATTTCAATTTTTAACTTCGTTTAAGGTGATTGAATGCATATCTGGCCTTTAAAATGACTCGCGGTGGCCTTTCGCTGAACCGAGTCAGTCCTGCATATCCTCCCAGACAAGTTTGAGACCTGTCTAATACCAGTTTACCGACCCCGCGCGAGATTGAACCATCGACCTCGGGTGCGACGCAGAGCACCTCTAGCCACTGCGCCACATGCGCTCTTGTCGATAACGAGAAATAATATAATATCTACACTAAAGAGCGATGGTAATTTTATACGTTTTTTTTGTGATAAGCTTCCAGTTCTGCAGTATGTCTAAGAATTCGCTCTTCTTATTCTAAACTACCCATCGTTGACTCTTCAACAGTTGGAGCCTATTTCTAGTACAAGTAAACAAACTAGTAAATGGAAGTGATGAGCTCGCGTACTCTATGCACTCGTTTCCTCCTCCCCTATCTTTATGGTCGGCATGGGCGGATCGACGGCCAACTAGTCTATTCATTCATTCAGTTAGCGGCCCAACCGATCAACCATTCAACCATAAACCAACTATAAACCCCTCTAAATTTTTTCCAAGAATTAATCACCTCAGCTGAAACCGTCACTCAGTTTTTATACAGAACAGTTCCGGATTTTATGCTGTTCAAGAACAATTGTTACCTTATTATCGAGTGCTTTATGCTGTTTCGTAGGGCATAAACTATCAAAGCATCATTGAAAATTTGTCTTAAATATTTGAACATTCCAAGAACAAAATAGAAGATTTCTCTGTTTATTATGGATATTTCACCGTGGAAACTGGAAAATAACTAGTTAATGGATTTTTTTGAAAGTATAGTATTGAATTTTTATTGTCACGGAAACCGATTATTTTTTATAGTGAGGTTTCAAACTGAAAATGTAATCTCATTTTTGAATGTCGGTTCTTTGTAACTTTGTGACTTAAACAGCTTTTATTCCGTTTCAATTACACTGTAGTTTTCGAATGTTGAGGAATCCGTTAATTGTAAGGAAATAGTCTCAGAATGATAGCATTTTCACGTAAGTAAATACCCTATGATTATTTATTTAGTGGTTTTTTGTAGTATAAGTAGCTTTCTGTAGTTTTTTCTATAATTTCTATATGTGGCAATTGACGATCCAATACAAGTTATCGCTCGAATATTCGAAAAATTCGAATGTGTAGCTATTGACTTAATTTGACATGATGTTTATGTGAGGGAACATTCGATAAACTTTTTTCGATTTCTAAATGAAATATTATAAATTACTAAAACTTCAAAAAATAATTGTAAGGGCTATTTACCCATTTCTGAAATTAACCAGTATCTCATTAGGGCTTTGTCTGATTCCCTGGGAAGTACGAGTAAGCGACACTGTCACAAGCAAGTTACCAACAATTGACACCCAAAAAGTATTGTTCCCTAACCGCAATAATCACTGAATGTAAACGGATCGCTTTTTCCTCGTTCCAAATAGTACAAGACGTCATCGGATAGTCGTTGTTGTTCGCTATCTTTTTTTCCCCTTGCAGACATTCCTAATTACGTACCATTTTCGATGTATAGAGAGTCCCCACGATATCATTCAACTTTATGACATCTGGATCGTTGTTTGAAATGACTTAGCAAAATTAATGACGGACCTGATCCATCGTTAGGGTGCTGTGCTCCTCACTCGTTCGTTCATTGGCCCTGTGGCCTTTGTTCATTTTTTGGTTTTTTATGAACAAATTAAATTTATCATCGACTGCTTTCCGTTAAATAACCATCTAATTTTTATGTACCTCCACCTATTGATGATGGCAATTGTTCAACACCAGAATTGTGGAAATTCGGCATCTTCCAGATGTCGATGATCCATGGAAGATTTCAGTTTCAAAACAAATGACCATATCGCTTTACCAGTAGCCGCTAGATCTATAGGGGAATATTGATTTCTGAATTGTTGCGATCAGTGTCATAAATATGGAACAAGTGTTTCGATCACTCTACTACTAGGAGGGACATAGTATTCCTCTGTGACACAAAATTAACCCCAAAAAGGGTGTAATTCTCTCTTTTTCTACCTTGTTCTCTCGCCGCCTCACACACTCACTCTGTCCAGTAGTTCCGAGAACTAACCCTGAATTTGCTAACTTTAATGTGTTGCATCGATGGCCATTCATATACTGAATTATTAAAGCTTATCACACTTTTATCCGAACGCTATAACTTTATTTATGACCACAGTTATTATAAATTACAATACTCTGTGGAGTAAATATAATTGCTGCAATCTCAACGATAGCCATCAATTTGCGATAAAGCCTTTGCTTAAGTCATATTACGATGCTGTTAGAAGAACCGGAGATAATCCGGTAAATGAAATATATAATCTGTAGTTTTCCGTAAATTATACCTGTGGTCTGCAATTTCCCTGAATTATAGCTATGGTCTGTAATTGAGGAAAGCCGCAATGCACTTTAAGTTATAGGCGTTTTGCAATTTTATCAAGTGTATTTTCAGTAGGGTGAATTCGGCAATATTTTAGTTATATCAGCATGAGATAAAAAAAATTTTTAATCATATCAAAGCTAATAGCTTAGTGATATTGCTTACCTTTCACTCACTCTGTTAGCCGAATTTCATCACTTATAATGAGAATATTGAGTATTATGAAAAACTCTACACCCTGAATGGGACTAAACCTGTGTCCCATACTTTTTGAGTACGCATACTAACCACTCCCCTACCGAGGCTCCTGCTCTGCTATTAGTCTTTCTGTGATATTTCGTCATTTATTGTGTACGATTTGTTCCACATCACGTTTTATCTCTCACTTACTAGTTTCTCTTGAAAACTCAATTTATTCTCAACAAATACTCCTTGCTTGCCATTATTCATTATTAACTCAATAGCAAAGGTTCAGCACACGCCCCCGCAAAGAGTGAGATCTGGGTTCGAATCCCGGGATGAAAATGTTTTTGCACACCACTCTACATTATTGGGTTAATTGTAACATGATACCACCGCAGTACGCGGTCAAATAAAATGAATTCTGATAAATTATTATTTATTATAATATGATTGAAATAGTCATTTCGAATTCCGCGATGAAATATTCATAAAGGTAACTCCATCTAACACTTTGAAGGGTCCTAGCTCATGAGTTTTTCACTTCAGTCAATAACCTAATAATGTTAGACTTTTCCCTTTATGCGCATTAGTAAATGTATTAAAATGGAGCAATAAATATATTTTGGATCAATAAATAGATTTTTGTCGCTTCCTCAACAATATGTGAAGATTTTGGCACTTTCATAACGTATCCTTACGGCGCAATTTGTTTTGGGAAACATGGTTTATAGGTTTTTGATGCCTTGAGGACGTTATCATTAAAGTCCAAAGTGGTTCCTGGGTTTAGCTCGAAGGGCTTCGTACACAGTGATTCATCAAAATTTGCATGCTTTGCTTATTTCTGAAGAAAACCTCAATTTAATTCAAATACGTTGTTTGATATCAAAATGAAAAGACTAGAAATAGCGGACTTTTCTGAGGGGCAGAATCTCTACCTATCATATGGACAGTACATTTGTGACTGTTCACAAACTAACGACTCGCGTTGTATGATCGGGAACTTTGGTGACACTCAAAAGCATCTAATAACAACTGGCCGACTATCTTCGTCATGTGTTAAGGAACTGCCAAATTCACCGAGAAATACGGCCTATTACATCCCTACACTCGGTCGGTCAGTTGGTCGATCGTTCCATTAATCAGATAATCGCTGTCCACCCTGAGCGATTATATCCCAGGCTGCAATCCTCTCAGGATCAAAACACGTTTAGTTGGAGGATCCTTGGAAGTCCGTGTTCGACAGAATTCAACATGTCAATGAGAGGAGATAGCTTTGGAGGTGTAGCCTTACCCAATCACTTCCACCTCCATTTTCACTGATTAATGTGATCGCCATGGCTACGATTTCCCCTTACCTTATTCTAAACAGTCTAAGATCTCTGAAATTCTAAGTTTTTTGAACTTCGCCTGACTTCCAACCGTATCATTTTTGAGGCTTCTATTAGAAATTTTTTCATAAAGATAATCAAAGGAGTAGTATAACGCTTAGCACAACTATTGGGGGAAAGAAGCACCTGTTGTCTCGCAGAATTGCTCTTTGACTGTCAGTTTTCTTCTCAAAAACGCAACAAAAAATTTACAGATTTTATAAAATTTAGCAATTATACTCATATGTCTCACATCAGCACAGCCTCAAGCGCAGACTTTTTCTCAAACTTTCGCTTCAAATAGTAAAACAGTAGACACCTTGACACAATATAATTATCATACTTTTTAGTTTCTCTTTTCATATATCGTTTAAGAAGCTGATAATTTACATATTTTTTTGATGCGCTTGATAAATCAATGTTTTTGCAGTTGTCTTTTCCTCTAAATTAATAGGTTATGGAGAAAGTTCTGTCGTCGCTTGCGTGAAAATGATTTTTTCACATGTATTTTGTGCGAAGTTGAGATCATCAGAAAGCTCGTTTAATTGCGCTTCGAACGATATGTCATTTGTCTACCACCCTCCAAAATGGAACTGTCCAAAGAAGAAATTCGTCTGCT
Organism: Parelaphostrongylus tenuis; assembly: GCA_019055375.1. Lineage (NCBI taxonomy): Eukaryota > Metazoa > Nematoda > Chromadorea > Rhabditida > Metastrongylidae > Parelaphostrongylus > Parelaphostrongylus tenuis. The sequence continues at coordinate 144,587 of JAHQIW010001533.1, forward strand.
GCTTCACTTGCACTACAAATTGGATGTCGACGCTTTTCAGGCTTATTGACAAATTGGCCGGCTTTGTAAGGTAGGTTTTGCAGCATCCGCCGTACAGCCCCAGACTTGGCGCCGAGTGACTATTTTGATGGAGCAATCTTCAAAGACAAGAAATTCTGAAAATGTCTCCGAAATTGAGTTAAATCTTCAAGCCGAAGGATTGAAAAAATTTACCGCCACGGATCTTATGCTGCTGGTTATGTGGCCTGAATTGTCTTGTTGTGGAAGGAGACTACTTCAACTGTTAATTTGTCTTTTGTTTGAGCTTTAATTGGTTTACAAAAAAAATATTCTCTATGCATTTCCGAAATGCGGCAGAACTTAAACTATAATTTGTCAAAGAACAGCTTTATTTTTTTACTACTTCTTTTCAACACTTCAGTGGTTTTTGAAATTCATGACTGTTTGAAATTCCTTTGTGCTCTCACCAGTTCTATCAAAATCGGTGGGAATTCAAGTAATCCACTCCTGAATAACTTGAAAGGTGTGAACAGTGAAAATAAATACAAACTAGTAATTCGCTGAAGTCAACTGTCTGCCAATTACTTTTTGTGTCAAGTGGAATTTACAAAAATGTCAATCAAATTTTTCTGTCTATCCCATCGCTATCAGCGCCAGGCGGTAATTTTGGCCATAACATTTGTCACATGGCGTAATTTCGGCTGTTTTGTCTTAGCTCTAACGGTACATCAAAAGGTAAAGTCAGAGGAACACTGTGCTGATAGCTAGTTTTTCTCGAGCAAAGATTAAGTAAACATTCTTGATGAAAACGTCAAGTGTAAGGTCGACGTGGACTTTTCCTACATGAAATGGAAGCATTGTAAAAGTTTTTTATCTCGAGGTGAGGTGTAATTCAACATTTTCAAGAAGTGTACTAAAAATTTGATAATTTTTCTATCATGCCATCATTAGTATTTTACCTAATTTCTAAAACTTTATTAAGTTAGGAAAAATTCTGGACGTGAAGTGCTAAATGACAAAAATGTCCAATGAATGCTGATTCTTCAAAAAAAAAAATTTGAGAGAACACTGAAATTTATATCTAGCGAATTCTTATTCCGTCATATATATATGTTTTGAATGAAGATAATAGAAGCTATTCTGTCGTGTTTTTCGGTGTTTGGGCTCGCTATTTTTATCTATATCAATTCACCATCTGCTGAACAATCGCGCGGTCAGTGTCATTCATCAATCATCTCTATCCTCTTCACAAACAATATATTGGAGCCTTGAGCAATTTTCAAAGTGCTTATTGTTAATTCATACTTCCTCATATTTCGCGACGATTGGCTTAACGAGCGTTTGCGACGCAGTCGTCGTGGTCATGGAGCGTGCAGACCATAA
>JAHQIW010001534.1:0-48648 GCA_019055375.1 Parelaphostrongylus tenuis
CGGACCTCCCTCTTTGAGGGATCCCGCCCGGTTAGTCGCGAGGGCACGTGGCGCGTCCCCAGGTGGTGGATAGGGGAATAAAACGCGAACCAAAAGCGACCGTGTGCTTCCCAGAGACGCAGGTGGATTCAGGGGACGAGCTCCCTGCTTCTGCAGTGCCGACTTGACAAAACTCTATTTCTACGAGTCAAGTCGGCCAAAAGCCTGCAATCAAGCGGCTGGGAAGTACATGGGAGGCGGTTAGGAGTCGCCTCCAACAAATAAGCTCCTCCCGCTCCTCCGAGAGAGACTGGCAAGCTACTCGTGAGTACCCAGCCCCCACGTTTAGAGCCTGGCAAGCTACACGTTGGGTATCAAAAATGCCAAAAACAGTAACAAATATGGGCCTCATTCCCCTGACCCCGAAAGAGCCCCTGGTACGGCAGCGCCAGGTAGGACGAGTACGGAGAGGCTGCTAAAATCTCAGGGCCGAACTAAGCTGCCAAGATCGAAACGGACTAAAATGACGATCTGTACCTACAATGCAAGAACCCTTGCTCAACAATCCGCTGTAGAAGATCTGTTGATTCAAGCAAGAAGAATAAGGTACGACGTCATTGGCCTGGCTGAGACGAGAAGGCGCCATCCTTTTCACGCTGTCTATGACACCGGAGAAGAACTGTTCCTTGGAACATGCGATCGCAGAGGTGTCGGTGGCGTTGGCGTCCTCGTCAAATCGAATTTGACCGTGAACATTGATTCGTTCGAACAACTAACAACCCGCATCGGACGATTACGGTTGAAACGATGTGGTTCTATGCCGGCTTTGACCATCTTCGTTGCTTACGCACCAACATCAAGCTATGACGAAGACGAAGTCGAAGCGTTCTATATGGACCTCGAAAAATTCTTCAGAGAAGATCATACATTCTTCAAGGTCATTATCGGAGATTTTAACGCAAAAATTGGACCTAGAAGAACGTCTGAAGAACGTCACATAGGGACCCACGGAGTAGAATGGAATGAACAGGGTGAGAGGCTATCCGAGTTTATCATGACGACCCAAACCATCCATGGTAACTCGCAATTCCAAAAGCCTCTCTCTCAGCGATGGACGTGGGAGTCTCCCAATGGAGAGTACCATAACGAAATAGATCACATCATAGTAAATCGAAGGTTTTGCCTGACCGACGTCGCTGTTGTTCCCAAGTTCTACACGGGATCAGACCATCGTCTCCTTCGCGCAACGTTCCGATTTTCGAGGAGAGGAGAGAAAGCCGCTAAATTCAAACAACGAAGTCCCAGAACTACCATAAACTGGGATGTATTCAAATCATTAGTCGGCTCTTGGGAAGATACCGTTGTCAACAACATCGACGAAGAATACGATCGACTCGTTGAATATCTTCACGTTGGCGCTAAAAAAGCCGAAAGTCCTAAGGTCACGAAGAGACGCTTGTCTCCGCAGACACTCGAGCTGATACGTCAACGTGGAATCGCACGAGCCGCAGGCAACCGAAACCTTACGTCCGAACTTGCGAAACGATGCAGAGAAGCGATAAAAGAAGACCTTAAAGAGAGAAGAGCAGCAGTTATGGCAGAAGCTGCAGAAGCTGGGAAGAGCATTCGCAAAGCCCAGCGAGGCTTCGCCAACTATAAGACCAAGATGATTGCACTCCGATACCCTGACGGGACACTTACAGCTTCCAGAAGGGCTATGGAGAAAATCATCCACCAGTACTACTCGGATCTCTTCGCTAGCCATGTTCTCTTACCTTCATATAAATTGAAAGAGGACGAATATGTCGTTCCACCGGTCCTTCCTTCCGAAATCCGACATGCTATATCGTCGGTGAAAAACAGAACAACACCCGGTCCAGACAGGATTAGACCAGAACATCTGAAGAATCTGCCGCCAGTTCTCATCAACACCCTGGCTCGGCTCTTCACTCGCTACCTGTCAGAATGCAAGGTCCCTATTCAATGGAAAACCAGCAAGACCGTATTGTTGTTCAAAAAGGGAGACCTTCACGACATAGGCAATTATCGCCCAATCTGCTTGCTGTCCGTTGTCTATAAACTCTTTACTCGAGTCATCCTGAACAGGATTGACAGAACACTGGACGAAGGACAGCCATGCGAACAAGCAGGGTTCAGAAAAGGATTTAGTACCATGGACCACATCCACACGATCACAAGACTCATTGAAGTTTCGCGAGAGTACAAACAACCACTCTGTCTCACTTTTATCGATCTGAAAAAAGCCTTTGATTCAGTGGAAACAGAAGCGGTTATAGAGGCTCTGGATAACCAGGGCGTCCCTACTCGGTACATAATGATCCTTCGTGAGCTTTATAAAGATTTCACGACCAGAATATCTCCATTTTACAACAATATCACCATTGACGTAAGAAGAGGGGTTCGACAAGGCGATACAATATCGCCAAAACTATTCACTGCCACCCTACAAAACGTCATGCGAACATTAGAATGGGACAAAATGGGAGTGAAAATTGACGGTCGACAATTAAACCATCTTCGCTTTGCTGACGATATCGTTCTCATAACACCAAACATCAGCCAAGCGGAACGAATGTTGACTGATTTCGACAACGCCTGTGGAAAGATCGGTCTTCAACTGAATCTAACGAAAACAATGTTCATGAGGAACGGATGGGTTTCTAATGCCCCATTCACGCTCAACGGAACGACAATTTCCGAATGCTCCAGTTACATCTATCTAGGTCGTGAAATCAACATGATGAACGACCTAGCCCCAGAGTTGAGCAGGAGGAAACGAGCGGCTTGGGGAACGTTTAAGAGCATCGAAGATGTAGTGAAGAGGACAAAGAACATCCGACTCCGTGCCCACCTTTTCGACTCGACAATTATCCCTGCCCTAACGTATGCAGCAGAAACCTGGTCGCTACGTAAGCAGGATGAAAGATCACTTGCCGTTATCGAACGCGCAGTCGAAAGGTCGATGCTAGGAGTATCTCGTATTTCGCAAATGAGACAAAGGATCCGAACTTCCGACCTACGTCAACGATCGAAAATCAGAGACGCCGTTCTACACGCCAGGATATCGAAAATAAGGTGGGCCGGACACGTGATGCGCTTCAACGACAACCGATGGACGAGAGCCGTTACCGACTGGATTCCTCGGGACGTCAAGCGCTCTAAAGGAAGACCACTGATCCGTTGGTCCGATTTCTTCACGAAAGCGATGGAAGAAAGATATGATGCTCAGCGAATTCCTAGAGCAAGGAGGACCCACTGGGCTACTCTTGCACGCGATAGGGAAAAATGGAAGAGTTGCTGGTACCCGCTCGAGTCACTCGACGATCAACGGGACGACAGGTGATACAGGTGAATGTCGAAAGACACTCATGTCAAATCCGTTAGCTATTGATTAACTTTAGACTCTTTCTTGCCTTCATCGTTCAAGCAAATCCGCCCAAATATTCTACGAGTTTTGAGCTCTTTTTTGGGTGTCTTAACTTCAATTTGCCTCATGTTCTATATTGATAATACGATACAATACCAGAAATAACCGCGAAAATGCGTTGTACCAGGATCGCTGTGCTTTCTAACTCGTTAATTATTTTCGGTAATGGAAGATTGTTGATTGCATCGATAGAGTGATAACATATATGAGAGAAAGGCAAACAAAGACCTCGCTTGGCGTGATGGAAAACGCGTGTGTTCTTGGTAAAATCAATCACGGGCTCAAATTTCACTCGAACTTGCAAGTTTTGCTCCTATCTCCTTACCATAAGTGTTCAGTTTTTTTCGTCCGCCGAATTAAACGTTTATAAAATTAGGTCGAGAAGGAAAAATAGTACATGGACTTTGCCTTTAGCATATTTCTTAGATAGCAACCAATATGATAGAAATCAATCTTTGCGCAGAATTGTCATTTCTCGAGGTCATTTGCAATTTTTCGCATGTTGCACTCATCTGACATTTTAATTGAGTTTTTATGATATTTCAAAGACTTTGATGCAGAATTTCTCATTTCTGACATTTAATTTACCACTTACGCCGAACAAAAAAAAAACATAGAGAGTAGCGTGCAAAGTCGATGAATACTCTCGATATGTGCACACATTAGACTCCATTCATATTGCGTTGAAAAAAAAAAAACCTTAACATCCGCTGCAGACTCAGAATTCACACATAAATTCAATTGAAACAGCATTAATCAAACAATAGCATGCGTGACTAAAATAAACATTGTCAAGCGTATTAAAAGTAGAGCGTGGTCTTGAAAAACACTCGAAACGAAAAACAACAATAATAATTTTTCAGAAAAAAGACTTTCACTATACACGATCTTCTGCCAACGGTCTGCAAACTTCGGGATCTCCTCGAAGTGTACGTTCCCAGGGCTTTGAATCAAAAAACTTTTGACATGCCTTTTCAACTTATTCAAATGTCTCGATGTACTATTAGAGGAAGTGATCATAATCAGACGGCGCAGCATCCGGACTATAGGCTGGGTGCGGCAAAACCTCGACTCCCTCGCATTCATTAGAGACTTCTCCTTAGCCTTCTTTGCGGTGTAAAAGGTTTGACACTGTTTTGCTGAAACAGCGCTCGCTTTCGAGGAATAAACGCCGGATACTTTCCGTTCAGCTCGTCGCAGACTCGGTTCAGCTGTTCTTATGGAAATATTTCTGAGATTTTCCCATGAATTTACGATAACCGATGCTGTGTGAATCAAACAAATTATTTGAATTTCTCGCGGGCGTTAAGAAACTTCTTCCTGAACCTAGTAGAAGTGGGCGAATAAATACTTGACGTGTGCTTACTAACAGAATCTTACAAATGATCATTTGAATCTTTTCACTATCCCACACAAGTCTGGTGTCAGTTTATCGACTCATGCTGATGGAGATTCATTCATTTCTGAGTGCAGCATCGAAGTGAAGGCGTATTTGCGATCTATTTGCCTTTAAACAATCAGTTTCATGTGTGGTTATCAAATTAACGAGAACTGGCAAAGAGAAGAAAGCCTACGTTAAGAAGTGACATACATGAAGCAACAAATAGTTCAAAATTTGCCTGCTTGAATAATGTTTCTTTGTATATTAATCAGATCAGATAGTCTGTGAAAACGTTTATAGCCTTTTCTAGATTGATACGTCAGAGCCACACGTAGATTTTGGGGGTGTCTCCCGCTTCATCAGTGGCGCACGCGCCACACTAAACCCTCCTATATGGCAGGGATGAGGAGACGTTATTCATTCACATTCACTACCAGCAGTAATTCATAGCCAAAAAAGTGGTGATAACACAATATCAAATGTTATCAACAAAAGTGAGCGCATGTGGCGCAGTGGTTAGAGGAGCTCTGCGTCGCACACGAGGTCAATGGTTTCGATCTCGCGCTCATGGCTCACCAAGCCATCCATCCCTACGGGGTCGGCAAACTGGTACCAGACAGGTCTCAGACTTGTCTGGGAGGATAAGCAGCACTGACTTGGTCAGCGGGAGGCCACCGCGAGTCATTGTAAAGGCCAGATATGCATTCAATCACCTCAAACGAAGTTGAAAATTGAAGTCGAATGCATGGCGCATCCCTCAGAGATTGATCAACGCCGAGAGCTTTATCCTTTTTATCAACAAAAATAACATCTCCCCATCCCTGCTAAATAGCGGGGCTTGGTGTTGGCGCATGGGCCACTGATGAAGCGGGCGACACCGCCGAAAAGTAATATGGCTCTGAAGTACCTACCTCGAAAAGGCTCTAAACACTCTTACAGACTACATTGAATGCTTAAGGCAAGGTTTGAGAAGAGTTTGATGAGATGGATTTCTATTTTGAATAGCATTTTTCAATGAAGTAATTATTTTAGAATTTCAATGAAGTCTTGTTCCAAGCAATTTTCATCAAAGCTGATCAAATCCAGTTTTCCTCGCAGGATTTTCTTTTTTGTTTTGTGAAACATAAAGAGACAAGTGCTTAGATGGGGGATACATCACCGACCTTCACGGTTTTTTTTCCTAACGATTCCATTGAAAACTTTATGACAGCGTCTTATTAGATCTATTGTTATACTATGTACAATAAACGACCACTGGGTCTCGTAAATCAAATAAGGTTTTTTTCTCAATCTCCTTCAAATGAGCATAATTTGAACTACGGATCGCGAATGAGTTGCCATTATTCACATCGATTTTTGCATCGCCGACTATTTTGAAGAACTCAATCAACATGAATAACTTAGGATGTGAGCTATTCAGAAATAGTCATTGCCACTCCTGAAATATTCATTGACTCTTCGGAAGCGGGTCGGTTATCATTTTCCAGCACTGAACTATGTTGTACTCAGTCAGTTTTATAGGTTTCCAATTATTTTTGCTTGAAATTCGCCAAAATTAACGAATATCACGCTAAGAACAAAACAACTATTGAGAGAACCATAAACGAAATACCCTAAAAAGAAGCAAAGTAATGAATTCTTTCGATATGTTCTATCACATCTTTCAACAGCATGAGTCTTAACAGAACAAAGAACAACTAGGATAAAGCTCTCGGAGTTGATTAGTTCCCGAGGGATGCGCAGTGGATTCGTCTTCAATTATTTAGCTTCGTATAGAATTGTATGATACATATATGACCTTTACGACAATTTGCGGTAGTTTACCGATGAATAACATCTACCGATGAATCAACTCAGTGTAGAAACAAATGTAAACCGATGGCTAAACGTGCTCTGTAGAACACACACAATTATGGTTCGATGCTGCCCCAGTTTGATTACACTTTTCTTGTCAGTCGTTGTACAGGTCAGGTACCATTACCCTCTAATGATACTCGGAAAGTTGATTTATCATATATTTTATTGAGGAATCATCAACGCCATGCGATTAATTCCTTTTTTGTCTTATCGTCATTTTTATACATCGACTGACAGGCAGGTCGAACGCCTTGGAATATTGACAAAGAGTAATCGGTTACTTTTTATTAGTATTGTTTGTTGCAAACAGTAACATGAACTTTTGCAGTATTTCATGATTGCTAAATAGAATCACTGTAATGATCGATCAGTGCGGAAGATTAACATTTCGGGACTGCGTTGTACCACTCATGGCACATGCGAATTCTCGTGATTTTCTCGTCAAACACAAACTTCTCATATGACTTTAGACAGCTATTCGATAGTTGAAAAAATTGCGGTTCTGATGGTGTCCTTGACTTTTAGGAATATTTTTTCAGTGAGCTGTAGCAACAAAGAAAATATTGCGTTTTTTTCTTCGGAGTGTACAGTGTGATTTGCAATCATGTTCACATGGCCTTTTCACAGAGCAAAGGTTTATTTAACAAAGTTTCAGTAATCATTCGATAGCTTGAAAGATGTTGATTTCAAGTACATACTTGGTTTTTGAATTAAATAGCAAATGTGGGTTTTTTATGTTTTATGTGAAAACTGCATTTCGCTTTCGGAGTGCTTTGCGTGCTTCGCTATCGTTTTTGCCTGACCTTACAATGGAGTTTTGATAATCGTTCGATAGTTCGAAAAGTGTAGATTTCAAAAACTAATTTGACTTTTTTGAACTGATTTTTTAGTGCTCTGAAGCAAAAGAATTAAGATTAGTCTTTACACTCTGAGTGAACATCTAGTCTTCTAAACTTTGCAGTTGGTGTTTTGGTGATTTAATGGTGAAATTCGTGCCCTTGAAGACAGTTTATGATCAGAAAGAATGATATGTTACTAAACGTCTACTATAAAAGTCTTTCTTAGTAAAAAGAAAGTCCACGTGTCCTCAAAATTGCCACTTTTCTATACCAAGGTAGCACCAGGGAAAAAGTAACGAATCTCCATTTCTTACTTCTTATTTTGTGACGATGTGCAACGCGTAAAACTGGAACGGTTTTTACGATCTTTGACTATCTCAATAAGCTTATATGGTGTGACTTTTAGCACACAGTGAAATAAGCTTTCATAAAGCCTACAATCATCAATTTGTAGAGTACTTCTCTGGGGAAATTGCACATTCCGACAGCAATCATCGATCATTGGCAGTTCACCTGAATATCAGTACCGACTAACATTCACCCGCGTTGCATATAATTTTGCTTGTTACATACAACAAACAATGCGTTCTATAGCAATAACAAATCCTAAAATAATCAGTTCTCGTCTAATAAATGTCTTCATGCGCCTAACAACACATCTACAATGATTGAAATAAGGCAAAATAAAGCACTGCTTACATCGACTGTTTCTCGCGCATAGTCTTTTAGCTTCGTTGCGATCATAAGCAGTATGTACACGCATTGCCATTCTTCTATAACATCCAATACAACGTTCACGATGTGGCAAAGTGACTTGTAGAATACGCTTGTGTATCGGCTGTGAAGCGACATGATCTTGCAAGTGTTTAGGATAAACATCTGTTTGGAAATCGGTGAATGAATTTTTCTCACGCAGTCTTTGTAGATTTCTCAGGCGTTCACCAGGCAGATATGCGTCGCTAGGTGGAAGAACAAGCGGATGTACCTGAGTTGAGAAATTAGATATTGCGAAGCAATATCGCAACAAAATACATTCACCATTTACAAGTCTTCATGGTGTATGAACAATAAGCAGCCATTTGACTAGTGAAATCGACGAGCAACTTGTGCTTGTTGTTCTTCTTTACGACTTCATACTCCTGAGGTAGTTACTATAGAAGGATTGCTGCTCCAATAATTTCGCAGGTGTGGTAGCTTCACAACACTCATTTGCATACACAAAGCTATAAATGTCTGTATTTCTTCCACAATGGTATCCTCCCAATCGGCGTTTTTCTGAATGCCATAGATATTTGTCTGCTCTACAAATCAACTCTCAAAGATCGGTCATGAGCAGTTTGTAGAAATGAGCTGGTTGCCGACACCCGGTAACAATACTATGCTGAACACCTGCCGCTGGGTCATCAGGGCAACGAGGTCGGTGGCTACACATTGGTGGATCACCAACTACAATGTCAGCATTCAAAAGAGCTCTTTGTGCATCGTCAGTTCCGTAATTGTCTCCTCAGAACCTTGTGGAGTGTGCACGTTTTTGCCCATGCTCGAGTCTGATTCGTTACCAGTGTTTTCGTCAGCGCTCACAGCCAAGTTTTCTTGAAGCGTGCTTTCCAATTCCTCATCTTCAAAAGCCTTTCAGTCTTCTCTTACTTAGGCTTCCCAGTCTTCCTCTTGACATGACGGTGCTGAAAGGTATGTTCTCGAGTATTCGCAAACAACATGGCAAGTTGTAATGGAGTAATAAACTCACATCGATAGTAAGCCGAAAAATTAGAAGCGAATACTTGTAAGCAGCCAAACTAACAAAACGATGACAATGTGACAGCCAGTCAGAGAGAATGCTACAGAGCAGTCAGAAGATTTGTATAATCTTACGTTCACGCACAAGCGCTATGGCTTTGATCTGTGATTGAATATGATATATATATATATTATATATATATATATATATATACTGATTTACACATCTGGCAAAGTTTGCAACAAGTCTTTGGAGGCAATATGTAAGACTTCAAGTTTCACTAGTGTAGAAGACCTTTTCTCCAAAGTATTTTTTAGGTATAACTCCTCTCTAAATATAAAGAATTAGCAGTTTTACAATATCCTCCTTAAAAGATGACGTCAACAAATAGCAGCTTTACAAAAAAAATTTCACATCCGGATCCAATTTCTCACAGTAACCTAGAAAATAGACATAATTAGACGCAGTACAATTACATTATCCAGAATATGCTACGGCTAGTATAGCTCGTAGCTAATGTGAAATCATCGTATTTTGCGGACTTGATACAGCAGCCAATCCAGCGCATTGTCGAAGTATCAGATATCGGTTGTCAAGAATGAATAGATTTCTATACACCGAGACTATAAATATAACTTGTATTTGATCCCTTCTTGCACAGAAATCTTTTGGAATCCATAAGTTTCTATCTTCCTCGTGTGCATCATTATATAAATTCTTGAAAATGAACGAATCTCTGCTATGAAGCTTGGCCATTGTAAGAATATTGATGACTTGGCGTCGCATGCATTGTACATCACCTTCTTTTGACAAACTGTGCATTGTTTTAGAATTTCCAGTCACTATTATAACTCTTAAGTGTTGTTTTTGATAAAATATATCAAAACTGATCGATTTATATTATTACATTTACTGTACAATTTATTACGATTGACAAAATGCCAGCATCACTGTGATTTCATAGTAAAAGAGAGCTTTTCTTTCCAAAAATAGACGTTACATCTGCACTGAAAACATACGAGTGTACAGATAAAATCTTAAACTATCGAACTATCACTAGAAACTCCAGCCTTTAATCCACATGATGAAAAAACCCTAATCAATCACCAGAAATCGTGGTAGCTATTACAACTGGTGGTCCCAAAAGGGTTAACACAGAACACTATACATGCATTGAATAAAATGCTTTTGATGGCAAAAAATATGCTCATTTTCAGCATTGAGTCGGCATATTACACTTTGTACTGTATTTGAGTAGTTGATTAAAAATCAAAACAATATCTAAAATAAGGATTCTGAAATTTTTTTCCTATGATTCTCGCTATCTTAGCAACCAAAGATGAAGTCTCAAAAGCCGATTTTCATCCAACTTCGATAAGAATAATCAGTAATTTTCCTTAGATAATTGAGCCTGACAAGGTTGGTATTAAAACCTATAACCGAATAACGTTTAGACGTCTTCGCCTTCTTCGGAGTTGACGATTCGATTCGATTTCTCGCAATCGCTCGTCGTCGTGTTAGTCTTTCTTTTCGATGTTGTTCGAGATAAATACTCCTCGGTAAAGCATTAATCAAATGAATAACCTCACTCGGCCGTGTTCTTCTATGCATGGAACTCGTTTTTTGGTAGTTATAATTAGAATTGTGCCCTATTCTGTTGAAATTACTAGTTTTCAAAAGTATTCAAAACACTATTTGATATTTCTAAGAAGAATTCTGTTTCTCCTTAGCTCATGACATACCTCTTCCACTACTTTTTACTTCAAAGCTGTTTTCGCGACCAAAAGCCATCGTACAATTGGTTTTTCGCTCTGCAGTGTATGGGTGGTCGTCGCTCATCAGGATTTCGTTGATATCTGCTGTTTGTAATTCGTCTAAATCTTCTAGCGATCAAGTACGTTTTATCAATCACTATCAGTTCCAAAAACTCAGCAATGGTTGCTATGCATTAATTTTTAAAGCAAAAGAGATGAAGTCAAGATCAAACTTGCACTGGTAAAGTCTATGGTGTTGAATTCATTGTATTATCAATTAGATTTCTTATTGTTAATCACTTTTAGCGGCGGTATGATGTTACAAATGCATTTCTCTGCTGTTGAATGATACCTTAAACTTTGAACGTATGAAGGGGTTTCATACCCACGTTTCAGCCTTTCCGGACATTCGTGATAACCATTGCGCTACCGGCGCTCGTTTTACCATCACTTTTCCTGAGACACATTTGTATCGATCTGTCAGCAACCAGCGGAAAGGGTGAAATGCGGGTTCGAAACCCGTCCAACGCTCAAAGTTCCGCGTATTACCTAACAGCATGAGATCCAAAGGTGAATTGACAGAATAAAAAACAAAAAAAAAAACGTAGAGAAAGAAGCCGATATATTGTTGAACTATGGCTGATCCCACGCTGAAAGCCAGTCATTTTCATTAATGACGACTGCAGTACAAGAAAGGCGAGCAGGTAAAGTTCTGTTACCATGTAATCTCATGTGTACAGGCACACTTTTTAGGTTTTACTTTGAATTATGTATAAGGAAGGAAAACCGATTGCTTTTCTAGGTCCTCGTCCATTTCAAATCCATCAGGAGCAATGCGTTTACCGCTTTTTTCAAAAGTTCTGGTAGTCTTTCGTTAGCTCGACAATTTTGTTGGTGTAATTTATTTCTAAAAAGCCTTTTAACGTGCTGAAGTAGTGAAAAGAAGACTAAGTTTCACAATGTGGAAATTGTCGCTGAACAGAGCTTTTATTTAGACTTTTAACAATCCTTCGATAGCTCAAGTATTTATACTTTCATTGCTTCAATTGGTTCCTTGGAGAATACTTCTTAGTGCGCTGTAGCAGCCGAAAAGGAGATTGAGTTTCTGATCGGCTAGGGTCAGTGATTGTTTACCGATCGCGCGACTGATTCGTCGCGCTGCAAAGTTTACATGTTGTGCGAGGCTTTTGTTAACAAATTCAGGGATTTGTCGCTGTTTTGAAAAAAGTTGGAATTAAACATGTTACTCTGGTACTCTAAGATTTCCTCCACACGTTCATATGCTTTTCTTCCATAGGCTTGGCAGCTTAGGCTTAGGCTTAGATTCAGTAGAGGATTTATTTGACAACACGAAAATAAAATGAAAAGCCTAGCCCCACGAACGATGGGATAAAATTTCTTCACAATAACTATACAAAAAATCTGGGAAACTTTTTATGGAAGTGTGATTTATCTGTATTGAGAACGTCCTGTGCCCCACTGGACTCTTCTCATAAAGTACATCCATATAGTAATCACTTTAAACACATGATTATTCAACCTTCTTCTAATTAATCCTTTAGTCAGTGAAAACTGTTCACTTGTAACTTTCGAGTCTACCGTGAGAAAAGAAGATATGGTTGATATTTGAACTGTTTTGACTGGAGTGCGGCTCACCTGTTAGAAAAGTTATTCGCGAGCTCTATCTCATGCCTCTCTTTCTTATATGCTCCTATTATCTTCTAACTTTCTAATCATAAGAAAATATCTACTATGTATGTAGTTCTTAATTGTTTCAGTACTGTGCTAGAGGCGCTCAAAGAGCAGTGATCTCTCAATGGCGAAAAGAGTGCCTCACTTTTGTCCAGCTTTCTTACGAAGAGCTGAGTCGGGCTTGTGAGGCCTGTGCTGTGCCACAACTCGTAATTTCTTCAGAGAACTGATGAACCTACAAGTACTACAGTATTCACGATATTTAAAGAAGCACTTTGACTAGTTTGTCTGATTTTTGGCGGTTATGTATATTATGCTGACGCTGGATTTTTCATGGAGTTAAAAAAAAACTACGGATTTTAGTAAACTTCGATTTCAAAAACTTACCGAACTATCTACAGCAGAGCATTTTGAAATACTCAGATTAAGATCTTCTGATGGTGATTTTGCGGACTATTTCTGGATATACGAGGCATTTTTTAGCATAGTTCTGATAGAGTAATGTTAACTAAGTAGCTTAACAGACCGGTCTTAGTTTCCACCTTCTGTGGCTCCTTATTAAGACTTCACACAGCACTTTATATCACTCAGGTGTTTCTAAGCAATAAGACAAATGATTAAGCGTTGAGCGTCGATCAATCTTTGAGAGAGTCTAGATACCTATTAGTGATTGGGTGCATCTTTGGAATACAACATAATGACAATTGCTGACCTACCAATGTATGCATCAATCTTTTTCATTTACGTAATTGCTTGTTACTTATATCGCAACCCCGAGGCGTGGAGGGCTGGATGAGTCTTTGTTTGATCGAACCGGTGACCGATCTAGTGTGCATTTCACGGTACTTCTAGTAACTGCGCTACATGCGCTCTTCTTTTCAAGTTACCTCATAGAACTACCCATTGATGGCAAGGAAATATTCATGTTGCAGGATATGAAAGAATATTATGACTGGTCTCAATATTACTGAAATTGCACTCCATGAAGTGAACTTATTTTCAGCAGAGAAATAAGGATTACCTAATTTCTACTCTCGCTCTTAGAAAGAGACGCATATAGCTGAGTGCTTAAAGATGTCCTACAGTACACACATGGTTGTTGATTTGATTGTGCCATCCAAGCTAATCGGCCCTTTATCCCTCTGGTGCCCGGCAAATGATACCAGAGATCTGAGTGGATAGTACTAACGAGGTGACATATCGGTAAGCCATCGCAAGCCACTGTGAACATCACGTATGCAATCAGCCAACCATCTCCGTTGGTGCTCATTGAAATCGAATGCATACCGCATCTTGGGCATCAGTCTGCTCCGAGTATTATTGTTATTTGTGTATCACTGAGGAACTGCATCTAACAATTTCTTTTTATCCGCTGTGCGGATCTCAGCATTTCTAGCATTGAATTCGCCGCTTCTCGTCTTCTCCTTGAATTTCATAGAATGCTACTCGAGCACGTCTCTCCGTAATCTCGAGGAGAGCCTGGCTGGACCGTTCCATAGGGCATTAACTGTTGAGACTGCCGAAGAGTGTTGGGGGTGAGGGATCAGACTCGCGCCGTGCCACGAGCATCTGATTATTTATCTTTAAGAATTAGAATTTCTTTCTAATATCTGTCTCATATTCTAAAATTCGGAGTTATTCTGGTGGCAGATTTTATTACAGGGTTTGCCACTCATTCGATCAATGCTTAAATTATTTGAATATTTGGTCAAAATGGTCTTCACGCGCTCCCCAGCATAAGTCTCTTGTCTTGCCCTAGAAAGAATTTGTTATCCTCGCTTAAATTCCAAGAGAGACATGCTAAGACTAATCAAGGATATCAGCAAAAGCAGTCGCAGATCTCAGTGGGAATCAAAAAGCTGTCCACTAGGGCAAACATGATACCTATGTGGGTAATGTTTCTTTTGTTGATTTGTAACTGAAAGTCGACCTAGAAATTCATAAGACGATCTTCGAAGGTGTAACACAGTGTTCAAAGATATACTTCACTGCGAGTGTGGTCGCTGGTTCTATTACGCCCCGTGAAGTCATCGAGTCTGTCACCCCCGCGCCGCGACTACCAACTTGTTACCTGCCTCGAATATCTGCATAGAAAAACTGCCTCGATATATCGGTGAGACCCTGTAAGTTATTATATAGGCCGAATATGCATTGATTTACCTCTAACGTTGCTTACTGAAGTCGAAAACTCAACTTATTCTTCGAAAACTCAACAAGGGCAGGAGCTTCACGAGGCTTAAACAAACCTAGAAATTTTGCCTTTCATTCTATCAATACGTGTTTCATCGTTATGTGATGGTCTTAATATAGTGCGAGACACCTTTTGAATTCTTCGAAAGTACTCACTTAGATAAAACACATAAAGAACATTTTCTGTATTAAGGAAAATTCGCTAAACATTTCAGCGTGAAACGTCTACCTAGGTGTTGACAAGTATAGATGATGTATAAAGAAGTGATCTTAAAAATTAATCAGTCAACCTTTTTTTAATGCAGAAGTATTATGAACGTATAAAAACCAAGTTTCTCACGAAGAATGAAAGCTCAAGTGTAAATAAATTGATTCATTCCCGAACGAAACTACTTAGAATTGGATGTTCAAATTACTTCTAGGAAATAACTAGGTACTTTTTCTTTCAAGTCGCTCTATAATGGCTGCTCTTTTGTATGGACTAAATTATAGTCTATTATGCACTTGAAGGACACAATAACATCAACCATAGTGACATTCATTGGACAAAATATTCTATTACCCATGACTTTATTGTTATACTTTTTAAATCACATTTTCATCACAAATGTGACACGCTTGCAGGAAAGCAATGAAACAGAAAATTTTCCACAAAAATCATCATAGAATATTCGATTGCTTCATGCTCCCTCGACCAGTATGTGATTCGTATTTCCTAGACAAAAAGAAAGACATTTTGATAAAAGCATCATAAAAATCGTTTATTTATTAGCATCGAGTCATTCTACATTTATAGATTTAGCAATTGTTCTGATATCACTTTTCTTGAGCAAAAGTCATGCAGTTTTTCTCATTTTTCAAAGTTTGACAGTTTTGAAAAAAAAAATCACAAGCGGTCAAAGACGGCAAAAAGAATCCATGTATTCGCCAGTCACTCTTAAACTCCATCTTTTACTGGATATTCTTCCAATAAGGCTCTTTTCTCTTATTGAGTTCCATACGATGGACTACGATCCAATCGGAGGATGTATGACAGAAATACTTTAAATATTTTCAGATCATCGAAAACTCTCTATCGTCTTCAAAGTGGTTGATAAAAAAGTAAATATTAATCTCTCAAAGAACAGGAGAACAAATAGTCTCTCAGATCAAATTGCGAATTTCTTCTTTTTTTTGTTCACGACTTTTTTGTTTGCTTATTCGATCCTTTCATGTTTGTTTCCTCAGAGTTTTTACGAGAATATAGACGAGGAAAGAATATGAATTTTTCCGTTTTATGTAGTCACATCACAGAACTGAGAAGATTACTGTGAAGCTGGGCGAAAATTATCTGAAAATATGTTGACACATTTCCCACTGAAAATCCGATAATAATCTTTCAAACGTACTTTTCTAGTCATAAGCTTTACCAGCAATTTCAATTATCTACCAGTGACGTGCGAAAGCGTCGATGTGTAGGTGTGAAGGAGGTGGGTTGAAAGTTGCTGTGGTAAACATACCGAGCTTGTGTGGCTCTCCAAAACTGGAATTCTCCGTCAATTATTTTTTTCCATCTTCTTAATTAGTCAGATGATGTTGTTTTGGCTTACTGTAAAAATAACATCGTTTATATTTTTTTTATTCCAAGCATTATGCTTTGTACGCGGACAAAGAAATCCCGAAATCGGATTACGACGAGACGGACGCGAAGACGGGTTATTATAAAATCTTCTTTTCATCAAACTAGAGTGTTCGCAAGATATTTCAAAGCGATTGTTACTCTTTTCATAAACGAACTTTGATGATATCACAAGTTTTTTTTGCAGATCATTTCACTGAAGTTTCTTCGCAAATCACTTCGCTTAAGTTCTCCTTTTTCACCTTTCTTTTATTGTCTTGAATCGCTTATATTTTAACATAAATGAGCTCTCGGTTTCTCAACAAGGTACTATAGTGCAGACACATTGATGTAGGTTGCATTACAGTAAAGGCATAGTAATAGGCCGAAATATCTCTGTTAATGTAACTCAGAGGAACTTCAGAAATCTTCCTCGTCATTTCGGTAGCTCAAAGATAAAGATTATTGAATACCTTTTTATCAAAAAATTTATGATTTCCAAAATTCCAAGTATTTTTTACACTTTCGGGAGCAAGTGTACCAAAAGGACACACCATTATCGTAGTTCTCTCGCCGGACAGAGATTTTCCACTAAACTTCAAGCGGTCGTTGATAGTTGAAAAAGTTTTAATTTCAGGAACTTCTCGGAAAAATTTCTTAATGCGCTCTAACAACGAAGAGAAAAATTACTTTGCTTCTGGAGTGTATGGTGTGATTTGCACTTGTGCTTACTTACCTTTTTCACCAGACAGAGTTTTTCCACTAGAGCTTTAGCAATCACGATAGTCTTGAAGACAGCGGTTCGAAAATGTAACTTAATTTCCGAAAAACACTCATTTTATTGAGTTGTAGCAATGGCGAAGATTTTTGATTATAATTTGGTAATTACTTGGTAGGGTAAATTTTAATGTTTCTAAATGACATTCAAGTATTGGAAAGTCTTTCTAAAGTGCAGTAAAAGTCAAAAAAGATTACATTTTGTACTCGAACTAGTTGACTCGTTATTTGAACTTCACATCTGATTTTTTTGGTAATTTAGAATGAAAATAGAAAGCTAACATTTACAAAACAACAGATTAAAGTCTTTTGTGCAATTAGACGATATTTGGCAATTTTCATAAGAGCCAAGTGATTAACCCTTTGAAATGTGCCCTTTTGAGGTGGCAATTGAAGTCTCCTCGCTCAGCGGGAACTTCGTTATTTGTCTTGAAACTTTTCTCCGGTTTCAACTTATTTACTGAATAAAATTTTTTGATAACAACGTAATTCTCTCTCCGTTCTTAAAAATTTTCTTAAAACTCTTTCAAAATTATGATCACCTTCAGAGTTTGAAAATTTATCTTAGCAAATGGCTACTAGGCATTAGGTGAAGAGCCATTCTCAGACTGCAGATGAGTGAATAAGCTATTTCCAAATCTAAATATTGCTATACTCAACTGTTTTTCAAGACCTCGATCAAACAATATAATCTGTTTGATATTCTGAGCCTTCTAAGAAGTTTGACTTGGCAGGTATAAAAGGCTCTACATATTGCGTTGGCCGAGGTTCAAGGTGTCAAATAATCATTAAAAAATTGGAGGAAAACTTTCTTCAGCGAAAGAGCATGTTTCAAAAGGGTTAAGTTGGCGAATATACGAGGTAAGAATTTTGTTCAAGTGAATAAACAGATGTTCATTTTGAATGTAGTAGATTGTCTGCCTTTTTTTTTCTGCTCAGAATGGTGTATAACAGAAAAGGAATAACTTGCAAAGCACGTAAAGAAGAAATGGTCAACTCAGGTTCTTCTTACTCCGCATGAAATCAATCGAACCTCCAATTTGAAAGTATAAAGGGAATACACTTGAGCGGCTAGCAAGATTCTGTGCTTTTTACTATGAAAATATGTCTAATCTTTTGTAAAGTTCGTTTCGTACAATATGAAATTGTCTAAGAGACATTAAAACTTCGAAATTCTGTGTCGATTGGTATCAATTAATCTCATGATTTGTGGCTATTCTTGTTTGAATGAAAGTAGCGTTAACAATTGTAAGCATGACTTGCAATTATCCATCACAAAATCTTATCAAACTGCCGTTTCTATTCCAAATTTTTGTTAGTAAATCAGAAAACCAGTAGAATTTTCAGCAGCTTTATGTTTATGTAATTCTCATTATTCTAATGAACGTCCTCTTCCCTTGCTGGACACACCTGACTCTAATTGTGCTTCTGTTTTTCAGTGTTTCTATGAAGTCTATATCCATCATATCGTGCTTTTTATCACTTATATGATGTCTAGAAGAGCTCAAAGAACAGTGACTAGAGGTGCTCTGCAACTTGCACGTTGTTCTCAGTTCGAAATCGAGCCCCGACTCAGCGTCCCTTACTTCCTTCCAGGGTCAGCATGTCTGGTAGAAAGGCAGCACTGCTATCAGGCACTGATAGTACCGCCGCAAACTATTTAGATGCAAAATATTCATTCAGTCATCTCTAACTATATATGCTTGATTAAAACGAATACATAACGCACTCTTCAGGGTTGATCAATTCGCAAGGAGTTATCATTTTTTTTTTGTTCTATGTTGAGTTTACTTAGCTATATGATCTAAGACTAATGTCAGCTTTTCTTTCAGTTGATTCGCTCTCTTTGCTCCGTCACACGGAGGCATTGAATTCGCCTGAGCGTTCTGCTAGCATATAAAAAAGACCTTTTCTTGTTTACGAATATTTTTGAATACTGGTCAAATTGATTCCTCCCGGAACCCTGAAGCAGCAATGTGAAGATGTTTACAGGTCCATAACACTAACAATTACTCCAGCCTCCGTAGATCGGATAGCTCCACGTCTCTTTCACACTATTTTTCTCAATCCCGCGGTGACAGACGGCTTGGTCTAACCAAGACGAAACCGAACTAATCTTTGGGGATACAACTGACTTCTTTTCTACCTCTGTGCTATTCGTGTTCCATATTACATTTCTACATTTTGTCATACTACGTTACATTATGCTGATATCATTCAGAATAGTAATATCAAGAACTATTTTGATAACTTGCATTCGTTTTCCTCAGATCAAATCAAGAAGAATATCAATTTTGATACAGCTAGTGCCTTATTTTCAGCAAGAAAATAACCAATTCAGAATTTCCGAAATCCGGCAACTATTATATAGAACAGCTGTAGTTAGATTTTCTTTAGCAAATTGAAATTACTCTCTCGCCTATAACTGGTTTAATCTTGTATCACTCATGAGAGCAAGTTGGCTCCTTCGATGGCTCCGTAGGTCTCTTTCGTTCTAATGCTTCAGAGTTCATCTCCTAGTATTCAGTTCTTACTAAGTAGAACAAGAATCCTTCATACTTGCTACTCTTTTTTGGCTCACCAGTTTTCCACAAATAGGACGGAAAAATTGCTCACATAAGAACAGAGTAATCACTAGTAATTTCTTTTCGCTCCACTGATGTAAAGACGGGTGCGTATACCTTTTATTATCGAACCATCGAGTAAAAGTCTATGTATACTTTCCAAGCATTTTCAAACTCAAGCCTAGGGACCGATCGGTGACTGCTGTATAGGTAATAGCTGTTGGTTTTGTGGTGTTCAGAGGTGCACAACAGTCAAAGAGTCCCTGGTTCTGTTCCACCCATTGAACAAACAAAATCCTAAGTTGTTCAACAATAAACATTACTTGAAACATAAGGATGATGGTGTGATATATCTGATAGCTACCATAAGGCATTGTTCAGGCTATATGCATTAAATCTTCTCTGTAATGTTTGATGGAGTTGACTGCATGGCTCATAAGTTAGTGATAGACCAATGGCAAGCAATTTACCCTTATCATCTGCAGTAAACCCTCTATGCACGTAAGGAGTGCTTTGTAGCTACGTTTAGAATACAATTCTCCCACATATAAAAGACCTCAATCGTACATAATTCGCCTACTTATAGGGCACAATCCACCCACGTATCCAGCCGTATGCGTTCGTTCGCATCCATATGGATGCATATGGTCATTTCATTAGACACAGCGAAAGACTCTTTTCTTCAATCTATGTATTAACGCAAGAACAACATCGTCGTTGCTGGTATAAGAGAATCTGGATCTGAATTGTCGGCCATCTGGGTACACTTCACTGAGCCTTGCAAATAACCATCTCCGGATCCTTTACATAAGGACATTCCGTTATGAGACTCAGATGCAAAAACATACATAAATGACAATTTTGAACTCATAAAGCTTTCTAAGATTTTATTAAAAGCTCTATGACGGCAGCTTAGTCAATAAATCCTCTAACGAAGCTTACCAATCGTCCCAATGGTCAAACGAATCCCTAAAGTGAAGAAGATCCACTGTATTACTCTGGCACGCTGTAGGGAAAAACGGAAGTCTCGCTGATACCAGCTCGAGTCACTCGACGATCAGTGGGACGCTACAGGTCATAATCCCAAAAACAATCTCTTAGTCGCAAAATTCTACGCACTAACTAATCAAAATGTCACCCAGAATACGGTGGTTTTGATATTAAAATTTAGTTTCATTACCACTTTATCTCTCTGTCCTTATCGTTACCATTTTCCTCGCCTTTCCTAAGAAGCCCTTCAATAAACTCGTTTCAAGTTTTTCTGTAGGTTTTCTGCCTAATTCGTATAAGACGATGTTCCATCTTTTGTCATGAGTTTCTGTAAATTGGATCATTACCGTTTACAAAGAATCACTCAATTAGCACAAGTTTTCTTCTTTGCTCAAGTCGTGATTTTCGACGAGGCAGTTATGCATCGATACTCTCACCTTTATAAGAGCTAAGTCAGTGTAATCGTGAAAACAAAATTTTTTTAGCGATTATTCTTGACAAGCGAAGAATAGCTTTGATATTCGTCTTGATTACAATTTACAATATCACAATATTATGAATCGATAGGAGATGATCAGTGTTGGATTATGGTAGAAGTTACAGAGGCGAAAGCGTTTGGTCTCAATGTTCGTATTCGGGACATAAAGTGTATTAGAGCACTACGGAAGGAAGACTGAACATTGAGACTGATAATTGTCAAATCAGTTTCAAAATTTTCATTGTTTGTGATGCAAAGCGCTATCACCTAACAGATATCAGTGACGTAGGCTTCATTGCATATCCATCTCTCACCGATTCAAAGAAAATGCGCTCATCCATTGTCTACTTTTTGCCCTAAATTGTCGCTTCAATTGACTTGAAACCTTGATAAGTCAGAAATTGTCATTTATTATGTTTAGTGTCGGAGTGAATCGATAATAAAAGAATTGAGAAAAGAAAGCAAATTGCAAAATTGAACAAATGACGGAGGGTCCTCCATACTGTAATCATTACCAGCATTACTAGAAAACTCCTTTTTCTTACAAACATGAAAAGGGTAAGAATTGTTGAAAAGCAGAAACAATACTGAATTGAATCATACGAAGTAAAACTAATTATCCACAGGATTGTCGATGATAAAGCTTTGAACTAATGAGTACCGTTTTTTTGCGGTTTTTTTTTCAGCAATTTTCTTCTCCGTCTTTAGTTAGTATCACCACTTTCTTCGGTTTGTTTCCAAACCCTCGGATTAGTACTCGCTTCAAACCTTTTTCCTTAATCGTATATGACGATGTTTTTTGGTACTCTTCCGTAATCCTCAAATCGTTCCAACACCTCAGGTAAGGCCCATTTCTTGCTTTTTCCAAAGCTTCAGCAGTCATTCGATAATCTGAATCGCCAATACTTCAATGGTGTACTTTGTTTACAAATGACGGACTGTGCAGTGACAACGAAAACAAAATTATGTTTCATATTTGGGTGTTTTTGTTCACTAAACAGAGCTTTTTCCGTAGAAAGCAAATAATCGTCAAACTGCCTACATCTTGACGATTTCAATGCTACCCTTGGTTTTTGAAAAGAGCTTCTCATTGCGGTGCAGTAGCTGAATGAAAACGGCGTTTCGCACTGTGCGCATTATTTGCTCTGATGTGTGGATGAGATGTTGCAACAGTGGCACCAGGCCAATGCTTTTTTTGCAACATAACGCTTATTTACGGTACGTTGCCCACTAGAGCATTCAAGAAAGTCTCTTCTGAAAAAATCTTATCATTGGAATCGCTCAGATTCAGGCCTTTCGAACGACTGATGTAAGTATAGAGGAAAAGCTGTGCCCAGCAAAAAATGCTTGGTAAACATACTTTTAATTTTACTGTTGAATCGCATAAGCAAGTCATCATTCTGGAAGTAGAATACAACCACACATTTTTCAAAAATTAAAATAGTTTTTTATAGTTTAGGTAGCGAAAAATTACCAAAACTCTGAAAAATCAGAAAGCGAGTTTTTCCATGAACTAGAAGCAGGGTATGGATAACGGAAATGATCCAAATCTGTGAAATCCAATCTTCTTCAAGATTCTGTAGCACATTTTATAGTCCTTCCGAAAAAACAAGTACACTGTCGAATTTTTCGAGGTTTATGCTATGTATGGTCATCTAAAGTTCGAAGAAAAAGTTGTCTTCAGCTAAAAACATTTGAGTGTGAAATTAATTTTATTTTTACTGTTGCAACGCAAAAAAATTCATTTTACAAAGTGCGCCATCGAAATTGCCAAAATTCGAGCTACGAAAAGATTACTAAAACTTTCAGAAAAGGCCAAAAACTCATTCAAACAGGGTGAGGAATACGGAAAAGCATAGTTTTGCCCTCTGCTACGTTGTGATTTACGGCAAAGGCGGTCAGTCAACAGTAGTCTCACGCCCTCATAAGGGATGTCAGCGTACTAGTAAAAGCAGAACTTTGTTAATGATGCCTCTGACCAATAGATAACATTTATCATACTCGTCTTGAACACCATTTACAACATCAGAAACAATGTTACCCGATGAGAAATGATCATTTGTGGGGTTACGGTAAATACTAAGGGCGACGAATGCGCCTGTTCTCATGCTAGTGTCTAACCATAGAATCTATTCAACCACTAGGGGAACAAATTGAACGTTGAGGCCAACAAATTTTAAATTACTGACGCAATTCACTTTAGTATGATGCAAAGCTCTATCACATAATTGATGTCAGTGACGTGGGTTTCATTACATAACCACCTCCTAGCGATTCAAAGGAGATTCACTCACCCGTTGTTTCTTTGTTGTTTTGATCAGCAGCTTTGGAAAATTCAACTGCGATAAGTCAGAATTAGAAAGTCATTATGTTTCAGTCTTGGAGTGTATCGACAAAGAAAGAACGAAAAGAACTGAGTCGAAGAATCAAAACGAAAATTGGCTGTGAGATTGAAAAACTCAGCTTCAAACTTTTTGTCTTCTATGCTATATTCATTACTAGGACTACTAAAAGCTCTTTTTTTTTTGCAGACAAAGTAAGATAATTGCTGAGGAGCAGAGACAATAATGAGATATATAATTCATGCGGAATCAAGAAAAATTTTCGTCGAATCGACAATGACAAACTCTCAACTAATAAGTACCAATCCCAAAACCGGCTGACTATCAATCTTGAAGTGCTCCAGCAATTCCCTATTTTCTTCTTAAGTCAGTCACGAGCCGTTATAACGCAATTTATTCAAACCGCTGATGGTTTCACAGTTATGCCTTCCTCAGAACAGAGAAAATCAGACTTTCCATAATTCAGTCGACCAAACTCATTCATTACTCGCTTAGAATTAATCACCAGACCCAGTTGTAATTTCAGCCACAGAACATCTTTCAATATACCCTCAGCTCTTTATAACTTTTCACAAGTTTTTCATTGAATTATTCAATTGGAGACCATTGAGAAGGGATCAGATGGACTCTTGACCTCCATCACACACCAAAGCAACTGTCTCATTCTTGAATAATATATCTGACTATAATACCACCTAAAAAGTACCGTATCTTCTCAGGCACCGCTTTATTTCTCCGTCTTTAGCCACCATTGCCATTTCTCTCACCTTTCCTTTCAATCACTCCTATACTCCTCGTTTCAAGCGCTTGTATGAGTTGTCTTCCTAATGCGGACAGTACAACGGTGTTACTTCTTTTATCACAGGTTTTTGTTAAGTTTTTGAAATGCTATAGTTTTTATGGAATTTTTACTCATCTCGATCAGCGCAGATTTTTCCCTCTGTCAAGTTGTGATTTGCAGAATAGGCGGTCATGCATCAATACTATCACCTCCTCAAAAAGGCTGAATTAGAGTATTTCTTACGATAGAACTCAGTTAACGCGTATTTTTGAACAGCAAAAATTATCTCTCATATTTGTCTTGATGGCCACCCAAAACATTAGAAAGTATGTCAACCGGTAAGAGATGACTAATCGTGGGTTATGGTAGATGCTACTGACGACGAAAGCGTCCGTTCTTTATGCTAGTATTGGACCATAAGATGTTTTCCTTATACTGAGGGAGAATATTGAGCACTAAGACAGATAGAAGTTGAATCAGTGTCGGAGCTGACGCTTTGCCACCTAATTGATGTCAGTGACGTAGGCTTCATTGCATCTACCTCCCACCGATTCGGAAGATATGCGCTCATCCGCTGCTTATTTCTTATTCTAAACTGCCGCTTCCAATGAATTAAGCCCACTATAAGTCAGAAATAGTAATTCACTCTGTTTCAGTGTTGGAGTGAACCGATCAGGAAAGAAAAAAAAGCTACATCAAGAAATTAAAGCAAACATTCAGGCGAAAATGAAATACTTCGTGTCATACATTTGTCCTCCATGACCTATTTATTTCCAGGTTTACTAGGAAAACTATTTTTTCTAATAAAGATAAAAAAGAAGAAAGATTCTGAGAAGCAGAAACAACACTGAAATAGGTCATATGGAATTAGGTTACATTTTCATAAAATCGCCGATGGTGAGCTCTGAACTAAGAAGTACGATTTCTTCTCAGTTTCTTGACCAATTCATTCCTACGTGGTTAGTCGTCATTACTTTTTCCCGCCTTCCTTTCAAGCAGTCCGACACATACTCATTGCAAGCTTTATGATTCATCTTCCTCATTGTATACACTACGGTGTTACTTCTTTTGTTATTGGTTTTCGTTCGGTTCTGCGCTGTTATGGTTTTTAATGAAAAGTTTTCCTGAGGTCAGCTAACATAACTTTTCCTCCTTTACCAAGCTGTGATTTACGGCTTTGCCGTCATACAACGATAGTCTCAACCTTCATAAGGGCTCAGTCAGCGTATTTCTGACGGAGAAAATTTCGTAAATGAATATGTTTTGACCAGTAAAATAATCTTTCGTAATCGCCTTGATTACTAGTTACAACGTTAGAAATTTTTGTCAGGTGATCACCTGTATCACCTCTCGTCCCGTTGCTCGTCGAGTGACTCGAGCGGGTACCAGCAACTCTTCCATTTGTTCCCTATCGCATGCTAGAGTAGCCCAGTGGGTCCTCCTCGCTCTAGGGATTCGCTGAGCATCATATCTTCCTTCTATAGCTTTCCTAAGGAAATCGGACCAGCGGGTCGGTGGTCTTCCTTTAGAGCGCTTGACGTCCCGAGGAGTTCAGTCGGTAACGGCACTCGTCCATCGGTTGTCGTTAAAGCGCATCACATGTCCGGTCTACCTTATTTACGATATCTTGGCGTGTAAAACGGCGTCTATGAGTTTCGATCGTTGACGTAGGTCGGAACTTCGGATCTTTTCTCTCATTTGCGAGATACGGGATACTCTTAGCATCGACCTTTCGACTGCGCGTTCGATAGCGCCAAGTGATTTTTCATCCTGCTTACGTAGCGACCAGGTTTCGGCTGCATACGTTAGGCAGGGATAAATGTCGAGTCGAATAGGTGGGCACGGAGTCGGAAGTTCTTTGTCCTCTTCACTACATCTTCGATGCTCTTAAGCGTTCCCCATGCCGCTCGCTTCCTCCTGTTCAACTCTGGAGCTAGGCCGTTAATCATGTTGATTTCACGAACCAAATAGACGTAACTGGAGCATTCGGAGATTGTCGTCCCGTTGAGCGTTAATGGGACATTCGAAACCCATCCGTTCCTCAAGAACATCGTTTTCGTAAGATTTAGTTGATGGCCAATCTTTCCACTGGCGTTATCGAAATCGGTCAACATTCGTTCCGCTTGGCTGATGTTTGGTGTTATGAAAACGATATCGCCAGTAAAACGAAGATGGTTTAATTGTCGACCGTCAATTTTCATCCTATGTCGTCCCATTCTAATGGTCGCATGACATTTTGCAGGGTGGCAGCGAATAGTTTTTGGCGAAATTGTATCGCCTTGTCGAACCCTCTTCTAACGTCAATGGTGACATTGTTGTAGAATGAGGATATTTTGTTTTGAAATTTTTATAGAGCTCACGAATGATCATTATGTACCGAGTAGGGACGGCGTGGTCATCTAGAGCCTCTATAACCGCTTCTGTTTCTACTGATTTAAAGCTTTCTTCAGATCGATGAAAGTGAGACAGAGTGGTTGTTTGTACTCTCGTGAAACTCTAATGAATCTTGTAATTGTGTGGATGTGGTCTATGGTACTGAATCATTTTCGGAACCCTGCTTATTCACATAGCTGTCCTTCGTCCAGTGTTTTGTCAATTCTGTTCAGGATGACTCGAGTGAAGGGTTTACAGACTACGGACAGTGAGCAAATTGGGCGATAATTGCCTATGTCGTGAAGGTCTCCCTTTGAACAACAATACGGTCTTGCTGCTTTTCCATTGAATAGGGACTTTGCATTGTGACACGTAGCGAGTGAAGAGCCGAGCCAGGGTGATGAGAACTGACGGCAGGTTCTTTAGATGTTCTGGCCTAATCCTGTCTGGACCGAGTGTTGTTCTGTTCTTCACCGACGATATAGCATTCGGATTTCGGAAGGGAGGACCGGTGGAACGACATATTCAGCCACTTTCAGTTTATATGACGGTAAGAGGACATGGCTAGTCAAGAGATCCGAGTAGTATTGGTGGATGATTTTCTCAATGGCCTTTCTGGAAGCTGTAAGTGTCCCGTTAGGGTATCGTAGTGCAATCATCTTGGCCTTATAGCTGGCGAAGCCTCGCTGGGCTTTGCGAATGCTCTTCCCAGCTTCTGCAGCTTCTGCCATAACTGCTGCTCGTCTCTTTGAGGTCTTCTTTGATCGCTTCTCTGCAGCGTTTCGCAAGTTCGGACGCTAGGTTTCGATTGCCTGTAGCTCGTGCGATTCCACGTTAACTTATCAGCTCGAGTGTCTGCGGAGACAAGCGTCTCTTCGTGGCCTTGGAACTCTCGGCTTTCATAACACCAACGTGAAGATATCCAACGAGTCGATCGTATTCTTCGTTAATGTCAGATGGTGAGAGACGATTAATTACTAGATTACGGTAGATGTTGCGCATAATGGAAGCGATCGCTCTTAAAGCTCGTTTTGAACCATAAAATTTGATTTTTATGGAAAATGATTGCGCAATGGGAGTTAAGTTACTGGCAGTTCTCAATGTTTATGTTATGACCCTCTATCACCTATTTATTGTCGATGGCTTAGGTTCCATTCTATTCGCCTCCCACCGACTCATAATCCGCTCATCCGTTGATTATTTATTGTTCTGAACCACCACTCCAAATACTCTCAGCCCGTGATATGTTAAAAACAATAAATCATTATGTTTCACTGTCGGAATGAATCGATAAGGAAAAAACTGAGAAAAAAAAATACTGAATCGAAGTTTTGAAACGGAAACTGGAGTGAGAATGAAAAACTCCGCATCAAGCATTTGTCCTCTTTACTATATTGATTGGTAGAATTACTAAAAACTTTTTTTTCTTACAAAAACAACGAAAGATTGCTGAAGAGAAAAAGCAGCACTGAAACAACTCAGACGGTTAACGTTACTTTTTTGATATCGACGATGGCAAAGCTCTAAACTGATAAGTACCGTTCCTTCGAAGTTTTTCCTTCCACCTCAATTCTCCTTTTTCAGTCACCGTCACCATTTTCCTCGCCCTTCGTTTCAAGCTCTTACGCATACTCGTATCAAGCTTTCCTTCCTAATTCGTATACAGGAGCGTTACGTCTCTAATCATTATTTTTTGTTATATTGTGAATTGTTATCGTTTGCAACCGAATATACACCCAAAGTCAACCAGCGCAAATGTTTTTTTACTCAGTTAAGTTGTGACTTACCCCAAAAGCTTCCAAGCAGTAGTAGTCTTAGAGCCCTATGAAGGCTGAATTACCCGTTCTCGTAGAAATGAAACATCGTAAACGAATACTTTATCAGCAATATTCTTGTTATTTGTCTTGGTTATCATTTACAACATCGGAAAGCGTGTCAATATAGGAGATGACCATTTTTGGGATTACGGTGGATGCTACAGACGACTAATGCGCTTATTCTTTCGCTCGTATCAAATAGTAAAATGTATTTGGCCATTCGGAAAAAAAGATTGAGCATGAAGAGTTATGTGACTTGCGGTTCTCAATGTTTATGATAGAACGCTCTATCATCTGATCATTGTCAATGAGGTAGGTTCAATTACATATCCATCTCTTACCGATTCATAGAAAACCTGCTCATTTTTTATTTATTTTTCGTTCTCAGCCGTCGGTTCAACTGAAAGAATTCCACGATAAGTTAGTATATTATCATGTTTCAGTGTCAGCGCGAATCTATAAGTAAAGAACTGGAAAAAATACGCATTGAAAATTTGGAGCAAAACTGGGGAGAATGAAATATACATTTGTCCTCTAAACTGTGACCATTATTTATTTATTTATTTATTTATTTATTTATTTATTTATTTACACGACTCGTCATCACAGCTTTTATTGTGCGGATTCCAGTGCTTCTAGCATTCGATTTAGTGCTTGCCTTCTTTTTGAATGGCGTAGAATACTGGTCGAGCATGTCTCCTTGCAATCTCGAGGATAGCCTGGCTGTGGCGTTGCATAAGGTGCTCGTGTTGACTGTCGGAGAGTGTTGGGAGTGAAGCTCGGCTCCACGCGCGCCGTGTCGAGCATCGCAACCACTCGGCCGCGACATCCCAACCATTAGTAGGATTACTGGAAACTATCTTTTGTTACAAAAAAAAAGAAAGACTGCTGAGAAGCAAAGATATACTGAAGTAACTTGTACGAGTTGCACTTTTTTGATATCGACGATGGTAAAGCTCTGAACCTGTGAGTAACGTTTTCTTCGCACTGTGTTCGATGCCATTGCAATTTCGCGCTGTCAGTTTCTTCGCATGATAGTCTACACATCGTCACCGTTGAGGAAAAGGGCAAACTATGAGGCAAAAAGTTTTATTCGGTTGCTTTAACCCGTTTATGATCCTAGAAATCGAAGAAGGCAGTAATCGATGTCATCATCGTGCGCAGAGGCATACCAAATTCAAGGAACTCTTTTTACGATCATCCAGAAACGAAAACATAATCGGTGTATTTTATGAGATTTTGCAGCAAAATTCGTCTTCGGGCTACTCTTTGCAATCCTTGTAAGTACAATACGCATCATTCAGTTATCAAAGACCACGAATTAGGACGAATTTGATAGCTGGAAATGAGATCAATTTCTAATAGGTTTTTTGGCATCACTAAAAACTTCATTTAGTCTGAGAACGTTAGAACAACCCTAGCCAAGTGAACTAACTCTTAGCGACTCGACTCTAGCGTTTATAATAAAAGTATCGATAACATGTTTATTGTATCTCGAATCAAAATACCTTATGAGCACTTGCTTCACACCATCAAAGTGTTGGAGATGCCGACACCACTGCATCGTCAATTGTAATCTTAATTGTTCTTCTTCTCTTAGCATTCTTATTGATATCACTCTTTTTCTATAGACTGCTAGATCAGCAAGATAGCTTATCAACTATAAATACTTCCACAGCTTCGCAGAGTTGGTACCGAATGACCGCATTTATTTGGTCTAGAGGGAGATTGGCCCTTTGAAGATCAAAATACCTGCAAAACATGGACGAGGACTTCTTCAGTTGCTTCAAATTAGACAATTTTTTTTCCGGAAAAGTTGCTAAATAAATATCGAGATTTGTGTCCTATCAAGGCAGGAGTTGAAAGCGCTGTACGCAGCTTGTTTTGAGGGGGAGCAATTTTCGATATTTGTCTAGCTCTTCCTTCATTTGGTGAAAGTATTAGAATTTTTAAAATTTTTTTGATACGACGCAATTTCCACTACACTCTCTAACGCTTTTAATGTATACAAAACTCTTCTATGCGAAGGAAAAAGGGAAACTTTAATAGTGAAACGTAATTCTGATTTTGTTCTCGAAGCGTCTTTTATAGCATTCTTTAAAAATCCAAGCTCGTTTTCACAAATTTATGGTATTGATTGATTACTAAAAATTTAGTGGAAAGCCAAGAAATTCTAGCCAAGCGAGCAAAGCAGGCCAAGTGTGAAAAATAATAATGTTTTTGTGCCACAGCGCATAAAGAAGGCTTTTTCGAAAATCAGGTTAGAGTACTGCGGCTGTCGAGATCTAAGCCTTTAACCAATTTTCGTAATTCTAAGGAAAAAGCTTTATTAGAGAGAAAGGCTTGAATACGAAAGGGTCAAACTAGATATTATTATGCATTTTGGTATTCAGAACCCTTTTTATTGTTGCAATACGCATTCCTGGAAATGACATAGAGCGAAAAATGCAATACTCAACAACAAAATGTCATGCAGTAAAATTAGGCTGCATTGTAGACTTATTTCCGTCCATTTGAATTTCATCGCCCGTGCACTGAAATCATTTCTTTCTATTTCACTTACGTCATAACTCTAACGTAAGGGTGTTAGTTTTATGTTAATGTTATGCGCTTTTGTTCTCGGTGAATATCGAGTTACGGCTGTCGTTTTCTGATCCGTCAAGAAAATGTAAGAAATCACAGATAATGTCACTGTTGGCGGAGATACAACGAGTTGGTGAAGCTGTATGCCTACGACAGGAGGGAAATTTCACCATACCGAAAGTTATCGCCACATATTTCTACTGTAATAACGCCGAAGATGATAGTATGTGAGTATTAAACACTTTTGCAAATGAATAGTTAGCCATCTAAATATCAGTCAATCGGAATAAGTGAAATGATGCAAAGAATTCAAGTAAAATGAAGTCAAAACTGAGATTCTTTCTTTTGTAAATATTCTTAAATTAGTCTCAAATTAGTCCGAATTACATAAGTGACAAATGAAGCTATTACCATCGCACCGGTGATTCTGCACTTCCTTCACCTGCACAAAGACTGACTATCTCTTTAAGAAATGGAGGGAACCTAATCTAGCTACGGTATCGCAAATCTGGGAAAATAGTGGAAATTTTTTATATCTGGTGATTTCTTATTTCGCTTAAAATTCAAAACTTTTCCGGATCATCACTATTCGTTTATTATCATGAGAATCAATGTAAAAATAGTTCAATGCAAAACTTTTGTTTCGAGTGTTTTCTTGAAACCACGCTCAAATTTCAATATGTCAAGTCATTTTTTGAGCCACGCATGTGATCTGGGCTGACTTATAGAGCCCGATACACGTGTTTCAACCTTGACAGTCTCATCAAAATGATTATGTGGTTTATGGAAATTCGATGTTAAATCGATCGGTATCAAAGAATATGCCACATTGTTGTTGAAAATAGCCAAAAAAAAAATCGTATAGTCGATAAGACTGGATAATACTAATTCTTCTCAGTGAGGTACAAATACTGGCTAGCATCATGTTCATTTCCTTGATGGCAGTTGCTGTGGTTGGAAACTGTGTGGTGATGTGGATTATCTATAAGCATAAAGTAAGGCACTTTCTTACTTATAAAAATGTCCTGTAACAAAATTTTAGATCAAATATTAAGTAGTTTTGATGGATTTTCAAAAATATTCATTTTATCGACTACCCATGATTTCATGTGGTGTTCGCATGGAAAACAATGCCTAAGCTTTGTTCAACGCGTTATGGTCCCTACAGAGGTCGCGCCGATCGCGTGGTCTCTCAGTTTGAAAGCTGCACGCGATTTTTGTTATATAACTCGTTTTTCTTCTGTATTTTGTCGGGAAACTTTGCACTCTTGTTTCCATCATACGCTCCATGTTTTTACACACTTTTTGATGCTCATGAGTACATACAATTCATCTACGAAAAGACACAAACACTCGTCATTGCGCATAGAACTGATTTCAGCATACGTTGTATAATATTGGTGTAAGTCTGCCTAATGTCTCGCCCGAATTTCTGAGGTCCGCGTAGGTGTTGGCCACTGTGTTCTATTATAAATGACCCCAACGCCCCACCCCCTCCCCACAGAGATTACTTCATCATGATTGTTTGAGTAAGAATAAATTTTAATGGCCGAGCATAACGTCGTCTTATTCCTCAGAAACAGCGCTAACTTTCTCTACGAAAGAAAATTGATTTCAATACGTGTACAACTCATTATTCATACTTACTGTCTCATGTTTTTATAGTTTCAATATTTTTTACAATTCAATCAATATAATAGAAATAAAACAGGTCCATTCTTTCAATTACAATCCTTCAACCTCGGTAACTAGTTTATTTCTTTCTTTCGTTAACCGTATTATATTTGACAGATTTTGTTATGTAAATTGAAGCACCAACCTCGTGCAAGTTCTAATTAACAAAAGGATAGTCCACAAGAATTTTAAATTTTTTCAGTCATACCGGGAACTAGAGATAATCGGACTATCGAAAATTATTTTGAAAGTTCTCATAGGGTAATGAGTAGAAAAAACATGTCTAAATCCAACTGTGGAGGAAACCTTTTGAAGGAGCTACCATTGTCTTGATAATTCAATTAAATGTTATATGGGTTTCGTTCAGAAATATTCAATCAGTATATCAAAACGTACTCTAATCTGTGTATTTTTTGGGTGATGCACTATGGATTTAACTATTTTCTGTTCAACATGGCGCTTGCCGATCTACTGATTGCCGTGTTCAATGTAGGAACTTCGTGGACTTTCAATCTCTATCACGATTGGTGGTGAGTTCGTTCCTGTCAAACTTTTTCAAACCAGTTTTCAGATAACTGCCAGTGACCGTTGATCTTGCTCTTGAAGAATATTTGTAGCGCAGTGGTTAGAGATTCATTGTGATACACGTCGACTAAACGTGAGTGCGACTACGTGTTCGGGTTCAGCATTCCCTTAGCTATCACCAAAGCGCAGAATTAGCATTAAACTTCTTAGTGGGATAGATTCACTGACCTTGGACATCGGTAGACCTTCAAGTCATCTGGATCACCCACATTGAATTCAACCACCTATATGGTGTTAACCCAATCGAGACTGATGGCTCATGGCCCATTCTCAAAAGTGAAAGATCCTTTTCACAAGCTTCAATCTCTCCGGCTTTTGGTAATAGAAAAAAACGCGGCATGCTAGACAAAAAACTCGTATGGAATAGAAAACTTGGCACATATCAGTAGTAGCTTTTGATATAATAATTTGGAAAAACCCTTATTTTTTACACACATTAACGACACCAGCATGTTATTATTATATTGGGTTCATCCATCTTAAGAAGCTTCCAGAGACCCAACGAGCTTTTTTCCTTCTTTCTTGCCTTGAAGATCTTCATGTTAAGGTGTCACTATGTCGTCACCGTACAAAGCCAAAAACTTCTGCTTCCTATGTCGCCGAAGTTTGCCGTTTTAGAAGTTTCTTAGTTCTCTATCAATCACACAACTAGCAGGAGTGTTTGGTGGATAGTGGTGGGAACTGTTACTATACGATCGAGTATCTGTTATAGCTGCAGTAAACCAAGCACTAGTTTATTTTTCGTTAAGCTTCCTGGATGACAAAATTCAGTAAGACTTCTCTGTATTCCCCTTCTGCTTTTGTTTCTTTTAGGTTTTTCCTTGCGAGGATAAAGAGTTAATACTGACAGATATCTTAGGAATGCACTATGCATCCAGTTTTACTCCTGATATCGTAGAGATGAAACAATGCATAATTAGTCCGTGCACTGACTTTCCAAAGTCTACTAATATACAGTGCTTCTTACTGCCAAACAAGTTTGATAAAGATTTGTCAAGCTCGTAAGGATGAATGTCAGAGTGCCGAACAAAATCAGTAATCCACGTGTGTATTGCAAAAAAGTCCGCCCCACTGTGCTACATGGCCTTCAATGTCAAAGCAAGAGTACAGGATTACACAAGTCCTAAGTCTATCCTCGGACCCAGTCGAATATTTTTAGGTATGGCGATATTTGTATTCTCACATCGTTTTTTTGGCATTGCTCCAACAACAGTCTCAGTTTTCTCTATGATGGCGCTCAGTTGGGACCGGTGATGAAGTTTTTTTTTGAATGATTTCTATCCATAATCGTAAATTATTAAGCGGAAATGATTGTTTTTTAATGATTCAACATCATATAGGAGGATAATTATGTGTTAAACGGCGACAAATGAAGAAACGGTCGCTTGCGCTGGGCGAACTTTTCATAAGAGTGTTAGCAATCATTCGATTGCTTAAATCTCTGACTAATGCGGCAGTTTTTCAGAACATCCTTCTATAACGGTGTCAAATTGAAAATAAATTTTTGTTTTACATTGACTGCGCAATTCAACCATTGATACGTTGGAAGCACCAAAAGCACATCAACGTGTAGAAAAGATTTTTTATTATCGGAGTCGGACATTTAATCTGGAGAGCTGGTAAAAATTCTTAATCAAATGGACAAAAATCACACTTTCCGTATGACGCGAAGACAAATATCAGTTGATCGATGACGGGGCCGCCTTGTCGAATCTACAGAGACTACACACTCCGACCGTAGACTTGCCAGTGAACCCGGATATGCGAAACTCAAACTTATTTCCCTTGCTACACTGCAGTGAAACCGTCATTCCAGAAATGAAGCACAGTAGTAAAATCATGGAAACTTATTCTACCGAATGACTACTAATAATCCGAAGAACGAACACTGTCTTTCGAGAAAAACGTGTGTGTGGAACACAAAGTGTCCTTCCGTTAAACCGTTATAATAAATACTTTTCAAAAACGGCCACGTAGAGCGCTAGCCAGAGTGTAAGCTCTTGAATGATTACTAACACTCCTATAAAAGTTCTTGTCCAGCGAAAGGAATCGCTTTTTCATTTTTGTCTTCTGACATTTTAGTGTCTCCTAAAGTTATTGAAACATAACGTACCCTCGACTACAGCGTGCGATTTGAGCATAAGATCTATGTGTATGCCGCTTCAGTCTCCGTTGTCTGTGGGGCCTGGAAAATTTGCAGTCCACTGGGTTCTTGAGATTATTATTTCAGTTTTCAGTGCTCAGAAAGGACAAAGGTAAAAGAAACAAATTCGGGCTCGAAAATGGCCTATTGAACGTCACTTTCGAAGAGCTGTTCAGCCTTATATGGCGACTATAGTGTCCATGCAATAATTTAGGTGCTTCACTATTCACACGTTCAATACAAAGTTCTGCTTCATTAGAAAATTCCGTATATTTCTTGTTTCGAAAAGGTGTAGAGGAATGAAGAAGTTCAGAATTAAAAAAGCGGCTTTGTTTTGACGCACTTTGGACTCACCGAGCTCAGAATTCGTCCGGAGTGTGGGAATTCATACCAAAGTTGTTTGTGACCACCTGATCCGAATCTACTTAGGATAGCGCCCGCGTGTAGTAAAGGCGTTGAAAAGCTTTGAAACATGTATCCTAGCAATTGAGTAAAAATCGACTTGGGAAATCGACATTCAATGACATTCATGAATAATCAGAAATCGTGAAATAGTGATTAAACATACGCGCAATGTCTCAAGATCATGGTGAAGATGGATACGATAAAAATCGAAGTGAGAAGCACTGGAGCTTATACAGCATAGATGTCAAGACGGTATATTAGAAGCGGCTAAATAAAGAAGGCTGCTGAGCTTGAATGCTGAATTTTCGAAATTCCCAAGGCAACGCAGTAGTGGCGGGAATCTGTAATACTGTGTGAAACATCATCCTGCCCTGCTCGAGAGAATTTCTCTTTTTGATCTTAATTACTCTCGGTCCAAACATAAGAACAGTGAACTCAAGAGAACTGTGTTTTGCAGATTATACAAAGTTCAATGTTGCTTCAAAAGAGTGGGAGCGAGTTTGGAAAGCCTAGGACGAGAATTGCCTCTCTATGATGTGCACACGGCCAAAATGATACGACCTCTCACTCTATCCACATCGGCTCTCATCCCTCCTAAGTTTATGAACAAGTCGACACCAGATTTGCCTGTCATAAGCTTTATCTAATCCATAGATCGTAGTTCATTCCTACGAGAAAAGTGGGTATAGTGTGACACGGCTGTTAAAGGATTCCAGAATGAGTGTACTCCCACGTAACTCATTGATACGTCCCAATTGCACATCTGAGGGCCTTCATGGATACTGATATAGGGGAGCGGGGGAGATGAAAGAAATGCTTAGCTCTGTGCAACAAGTGCTGTCGAGTCACGTATTATATCGAGAATAAAATACGGAGTAAAGGAATTCTCATGTATTTAGCAAGAATTTGCAAATTCTAATGGTCCTATACTTCAATCAGTTTAGTTTATTGTGAATGGAACATGGCAGCGATTTGCTACGTAATCACCACATAATTCTATGTGACGTCATGTCGTCATAAGTGTGTTCATATGCGACTTTACTGCATCGATTTTGCTTTCTTTTGCCCCTCTAATAAGCACCGTAATCTACCTATAAAAGTTCTTTAATAATTGCACTCGTATCAACTGTGTTTTCCTATCGTGAACTGATATATTGCGACTTGGGGACTAGGCAGAGACGTTCGTTTGTATCAAGTGTTCGTCTGGTTGTTGAAATACTTTAACACACCTGAGTAATCTCAGTAGATACTCCTTTATTCAACAGTGAACTGACTTACCTTTTACTGTTCGCACCAGTTCAATCATAGCCTTAACAGTTAGCTAAGTTCTCCACTAAAAATTGAAACTGAAATCACGCACATGGCGTTCAACTGGTGAAGCAAAGTTGACAGGTGATCACCTCAAGTTATTCTTTATATGGGTCAAAAAAATTAACTAAATCTGCTTTTGACTCCATAGGCTTTATTTTGAAATGCTTCACTCATCAAGAAGCGACGAATTAGCTTGAGATCATTTATATAAGGAAAATCATTATTAGGTTTTTAAACAAATATTTGTCTGTTAGCAAACACGGCCTTCTCTAGAAAGTTGAATAATTTAAACTCACAGATTATAAGTGTAATTTGAAAACGTAAAGGATGTGCCATGAATTTGTCGTTCACGCCAAGATTTCACAGACATTGCCCGAACATCGTCAATCATAGATTATTGCCACTCGACAACTAGTAACTATTTTATTGTAAGAGTCTAACGATTTTAAACAAAGATTCGCTCCTCCTCTGGCTTCTGGACTGAAATCTCCAAGGCTTAGGAAACCTAACTAGAGGGTTGAAACTCACTAAGCATTGAAACTCGACACATCCAGGACCAAACTCAAAGTGACGATATATTGATTGACCGACCATTGGAGGTGGGCAACAGACTGGAGCAAGTATTCATTTGATTTATCCAAACATCCTCAATATCGGATTGAACGAATCGATTTATGTCGTTTTAAACGATCTAGATGGTTTTTTCTTATTCAACAGCTAATTTTGTGCCTTTCATGGAGTGTTTCTAACCACTATCGATCGCAGTTTTGAATTTCTGTATTGTGACCGATTCAGATGTAAAGCCGTTGTGTGGCCTTTAAAGAAGCGCCCGCTTTCAAAACGTTGCTCACTTTTCGCAATTGCCATTATCTGGACGGTGTCGATGGCGACCGCACTACCGTTCACTTTAGCTGCTACGGTAACTCTTGGCACATTTTATCGTTTTTTTTTTCATATTTTCTCCATGCTCTTCAGAAGTACTGATCACTTCACAGGAATGTGAAAAATTGTCCGTAGCAAATTTCAACCTCATATTCTTTGAACCTGTTAGTTCGTCTCGTTACTCAACCTTGGACACGGCAGGTACCCGCCGTTGGACTTGCCTCTTCGCGCGCGGCGTGCATCTTCTGGCGCCGAGTGGTTAGTGATCCGCACGCGGCGAGGCGGAGCTGGCCGAGTGTACCTGTTGTAACTAAAGGGTTACTGAGACGCTCTATGATGTTGAATACAGAATTTTTTCAGCAATTGCATTCGAAACATTTACTTATTGCAACTATCATTTGGTGATTGTTATTGACTGATCAATGTTAAGGTTTAATGTGTTATACGTATACAACGTCCCTAACAAGAAAGGCATCAATTCGTCATGCATGTTCATCTCCAGCTCATCCCGTGTAAGTTGGCATCACCTTGGAGAATCACAGCTCTCTTTCAGAACTCTGCATATTTAGCTCTCGCTTTTCCGAATGAGGTTCTGTCATTAGTAAAAATGACACACTGTTGATCAGATGAAAGCATATTCAAGCGCAAATCAGTCATCGTTTATTTCAGATTCGATCATCTCTTATTTTTTATACAGTATGCATCGCCATTATTTGTGCTATCGTTCACATTCACCCTTATCGCATGGGCGTTCAAGTTAGTTAGAAAACTTTTACTTTTAACTGTTGACATTTGCACATAATTATAATTCATAAGTAAAATGGGTTGCGAAGTAATTAGCATTCACTGTACGTGCAAACTGAGTTTTATCTAATTTTCGTTTTTATGCATAAAAAGTTTTGAGGATATCAATATGAATTTATCTATTATCCGAGAGGGGAAAGCGCAATTCAGAGAATATAATGACGATAAAGAAATGAATCAATAGAAATGACATACAAAAATAAATGAACATTCTTCTCTCCTTATCAGATAGATTTTTTCTATTAAATGCCAAACATTGAGAATATAAATGTTAAATATAAAAACACAAAATTATAACATATTTATTAGATAAATAGTATATCAGAACATCGGAAAGGATTGTCGCATTGAGCATAAATAATTTTGTTGAAGGTCAACAGATGTTGCAGCTGACAACAATTCTAAGAGTTCAAATCACACTAAAGCTAAAAATAAGGTAACAGGTTACCGTTCCTTACATGATTCTTTGGATTATTGCAGTATTAATAAATCTGTTATTTTTATACTCTAATGACATTTTTTCAGGCTGTGAAAATGTTAGCATTGATGGTGGTCACCTTCATGTTCTGTTGGTTACCGTACCATCTCTATCACACTTTCGGGTTTAATGTAAGTTTAGTACATCGAAAATTTACTTAAAAAATAGATTTTCTATCTGTAATCTCAATGAGTTAATATAATAGTCATTATGCTGTCACTTAAAACTCTAGAAAGCTCTCGGCGGTCGATCAATCCCTGAGAGATGCGCCATGCTTCGTTTTCAAATTTTAACTTCGTTTGAAATGACTGAATGCATATCTGGCCTTTACAATGACTCGCCTTGGCCTCCCGCTGTATCGCAGTCAGTGGTGCATGTCCTCCCAGACGAATCTGAGAGCACGCCGGTACCAATTTACCAATCTCGGATGGATGGCTTGGTGAGCCATGAGCGCGAGATCGAACCAATAGCCTCGTGTGCGACGCAGAGCGCCTCTAACCACTGCGCCACATTCGCTCATACTGTCACTTACAGTCTTTTATTGTACAACCTTTTTCTGCCGTAGGCTTTTGTTAGATCTTGGCTTAAAGGCATGGAAAGATTGCCATCTAGCGTACTGAGTTGAGAGTAGCAATTTTGAGACCGTAAAAATAGTATCTTCAATCTGATTTGTGACTAGAAAATTGTAAATATTTCTCCTCGTTCTCAATCGAGGAAAACACATTTTCTTGCATTCTAGCTGCTCGCAATTTTATTTTTGAATCTCCGGGCTTTGGATCCTATCAAATTCAAATGTTAGAAATCTAAGTGTGATGAATAGTAATGTTTTGCTGACGATTATAATTAACTGAGCAGCACATCAATGTCCTTATGATCTCTTTTCAATATTCTTGAAACTGCTGCATATTGTTATGCATAATAACTAAATCACTTACAGTCGTTCATGGAGTTCGAGAATCCCAATACAGGAAAATACGTCTATCTCGGAATCTATTGGGTAGCGATGAGCAGCAGTGCCTATAAATCCCATCATTTATTGTTTTGCGAATGAAAGGTGAGTATTTTCAGGAATACTCGTAATTTGACGCTTTTTATGACTCCGATAAATAATACCTTTCGGCTGATTTCGTGGAAAAAATTTCTCAAACGCTCCCTCGTTCAACGCATTCTTGAATATTCAGTCATTGTAGTCAGACCGTTACTTCCTTGAATTCTCTTTGAATATGCTCTAATCACAAATCTTCTCTTTGAGGAGACTTTTTACGAACTGGCTTGATGGTTGCAATCTTCGCAAAACCTCTGCAATGCTTGTATCGTTTCTCACTGTTTCATCTTTTGTTGATTGAAAGGCCCAACGAAGTTTACATCGGTGAGGAGATGTAAGTCGTCCAAAAAGCGATCTAATGTATGGAACGAGGTTATTTATAATCACACAACATTTCCTCCCTGCGCGTTCTCCTTCGAATTTTGGACATATCCGAAAGGCCTTTGAGAGTTATACGTGCTGATGTTTTGTTACCTCTGCATCGATGGTGATTCCAGTTCAAAGTCTTACTCCGTTATGTCTAGATCTGAAATACACATCCATAGAAGAGAGTGAGTGTCTATAGAGGCGGTTTCCTTTTCTGCTGGAAATTGCGTTTTGACTTTGTTTTCTCGGGCCATGATGTAATTTGATGGTACAGTTAAGTGCTTTAGTCCGATTGTATATTGCTGTGCAAAAGCGAATCTTGCCGAAAGGTCAGCTAACATGAAACAAATATTGTGAGTTTGATTTTTAATTGAGCTGCGGGCTGCTGAATGAGGATTTTCAGTCTCTTGCACCTGAGTCTCGTTGAATGCCTGAGAAAGCCTAATTGTCGCTGAAATTTTTGGAGCACGGATGTTTAAGTCGTCTCCAAACCCTACACTCCACCAACAACAACCTCACACCAAACGTCTCCAAACCTACACAGATATCCACTATATATTCGTTAGATTTTTATGTGATGGGATGGACTACTTCTTACACAATCTGATAACAATTTCCCTGATTCAAACAGAAATGGAAGGCCTGCCACTGAAGCGTAATGGGTCTGAACTTGAATGAAAGCGTACCCCTACTGTCATCTCTACCCATGTGCGTTATCTGAGCGCACAGTAGTCATATACTTTAAATCCTGCGAAAATGAAATTCAGTGTGCCGATACAGTTCTAGCACTTTTTATTTCCAAAATTTATGATCACTTCTTCTCTTCTGTACCAAAAAACGAAGAAGAAGACGATCACTTGTCCAATTGATACTACGGTTGAAGGAGAGCTTTGGAGCACTATGATAAGTATGAGGTAAACTCCCATGCATATCATGGGATATTACAGTTCTTTAAAGTGGGTTCTCCACTGAAGGCTAGATGTTATTCGTCTTTATTATCACTTTGTTGCACACGTTCCGCCATGTCCAACGATAGAACTGCAGTTCGTGTTTTAATGCGTTATTATTGAAGAAAGGGTCTTTCACAGCGAGCTGCACTCGATCATACATCAACAAAGTTAAAAGGGAAGCAACAAAAAGCAAATGTGCTGCTGGACACTGCTTTTAATGCTTCACAATGCCGCAGGTCTTTGACCTCGGATGACAAGCTTCCTGAGTCCAACTGAGTTACAACAACGAGGATTTGAACGATGGTTGGAAGATGGACCGATCTGTCAAAATGCTCGCCATATTGGCAACCGAGCTTGAACGTTTCTCATACAAGTGTTCTAATATTCACTCTTCACCTCAAGTTTGTCCACAAGAACAGGCCATAAACCTTTTCCGATCAGTCGCAACAGTTTTGAATAGTCGCCGATTTGATTTTTTCAATGAAGCTGAATGAGCATGCAACGAGTTCTTCAAATAGAAGTAGAAGGAATGGTATTTTGACCAAAGCGAAACTTGGTGGAGCTCGTGGCAGAAAGCATAGGGAACAATAGCCTCTATTTTCCAGACTAATTATTAGTGGTTTCTGTTTATAATTTCATGCATAATTTACGGTTTTTCACAAGTGCCTTCAGAACATTCTTTTTAGCCTTCGAAAGGCTCGTTTTCACTGGTAGTGCGGACCCCAACATAGTTCCTAAATCGTTT
Source organism: Parelaphostrongylus tenuis (assembly GCA_019055375.1). Lineage (NCBI taxonomy): Eukaryota > Metazoa > Nematoda > Chromadorea > Rhabditida > Metastrongylidae > Parelaphostrongylus > Parelaphostrongylus tenuis. The sequence continues at coordinate 42,569 of JAHQIW010001534.1, forward strand.
CTCATATCTTACGAACTGTCGTGCATTGGGACGGTCTACCTCGAGCATGGTGGCGTACGCAAAGCCCATTCCGTAAATTCATATGCGTTGCCGTCTGTGCGAAAGACATATGGCTAACGTGAGCCACAATTACGTCCGTCAATCGTTTGGTGCTCGTAACTACTAGGAGGGCGACTGTGTTCTCTTGGAGTCCACTCACTGTCCTTTTCGTCCATTTGCTAATCTGTCTTCTTACTGAAAGTCATGAAGATCAGATAGTTTCGCAAAAATGGAGCTGCGTAAACCGGCGACGTTCTGAGTGCCGGTTGACTTTTGGGAGACTTTGTTCAAGGGCCTATGAGTGGTATGCAAGACTTCTTAAAGTCGGTTATTGCTATCAAGCCCCGTTCCCCCTGCATAACAGAGCGGTGAGAGGACTGTCGAATCAAAAAGGTTAACACGGAGTTTGAAGTCCGCTTTCTGGTTGGCGGCTTTTTTGAGGGCTCCGAATGCGGCCATGCTTCTTTCGTTTTTTCTATCTAGTTTCCACTTTCATATTATTCTCCGTGTTCACTGAACGCCCATGACACACGTACGAGACGATTTCCTTGACCAGAGAGCCATCCATCTTCGATTTGCTCATCTTCGCAACCATTGATTCTTCATGAACTGTTTTTTCGCGCCCTGCTTATACGTAGCCCAATCCTTCTTCCCGCTTTGGTTAAGTTCTTGAACATGCTATCTGCTACACTCGGTACTTACCCGAAACCATCATAAACTATACAATCAAGCGTGCGATGCTCGATGGAGACAAATGTATCACAACGTTCAGAAAGGATTGATCAGCTTTTTTATGAGTTGCTTATCGTCTGTGCTTAGGATCCTTTCACTACATTAGCGATTTCAGGAGAAATGGCTTTCTTCTTGATAGTTCTTCTGAATTTAAATGACAAGTTCTATCTAAGTACTTTACTAAGTTGTAAGGCTAAGGAATCCTCCTTCTGTTGTAATTGCAGGAGCGAAGACAATCTCCTTACTATGCTGAACACCTTAACAACAAAGTCGTGAAGGATCACCTCATTTCCATGAAATACTTAACGATTATCTAGAAAATACGCAACAAATATAGAGTTGAAATGTTCGAATCAAAAAGTGGCTTTGTAGATTCCGCATCGCGCTTTCCGGTATGTCTTCCGTTGGTTGCCAATGATCGAATGTCGGCGAGAGGACTACGAATATTCACAATTATTTCCGGAAAAACTACGAACCATGGCTATTAATCCAACAAGGCGGTTTGAAGAATGCGAAGAAAATCCACAAAACCTACGATAGGCATCGGTGAATACTTTTAATTTATTTAGGGTTTTTTAGATTAATTTATGAAGAACTTATCAACTATTCTATCTCAAGTGAAAACTATATAGTTCCTGCCATTTCTTTGAACAAAACCTGTGCAAGGTTGATAATTCTTCCTAAAGATTAGTTGGTTAACGTTTCACCAACATAGCCTTCCTCATAGCCTAGAGGACGTACTTATACTAAACCATATGTAATTGTTTGGTTAGTACTTCTTAAATTTAGTTACAATCTAATGATACATTCAATACAGTCCACCTATTACATGCAACCACCGCTGAATTACCTATGTAGTAGAGGTCACCGAAATGTTTGCACACTATAAATAATGCACCTTTACTCAAGCTAGGAGGTCAATCTGAAAAAAAATGCCACTTCTGTGCTGTGTTCGTAACTGCATCCTTGACATTTGACCCTTTCGGCACAAAATGAGCCGATTTGGATACACGACTTTCTGAATCGTTTCCGGAAAACACTTCAAGGTTTTTATTTCATTAGAAATATAGAAGAGACTTCGTACTGCCCTTCTATACTTACAACTTTTATTTTCTTCGACATTGTCCAGACAGACCAGTTACGAGATTTAAGCGACGAGCTGGCTACTTTGATTGTGAAACGTGATCTTTTTATTACTTTTACAGCACTCTGTGTAGATATTCTGATCAAAAATTTCAACAGTGAAGTTGCTCACACTTGAGCTATTGAGTGATTGCTAGGTGCTTATCAGCCAAACTCCATAACCTCTAAGATCTAATTTCTAAAAACTGCATGCTCATCAACAAAACTCTTTAACAGCTGATTGTCACCAAATTCATTGCACTGTGTGGTAAAAGAATCAAGAGCCTTGTGGCGCACTGGTAGCACGCTGTCTCGCAATCAATGAAACACGCGATTAACTTCCGTCTAAGGCTTCGAATCTTTCATAACACTCAGCATTTCTGGTCATGCAGTTGTTGCTGACGCTTCAGAATCTACTACAGATTTTCAGGCTCGCATTCATGATTTCAAAGTACATGGTGAGCATTTATCTCGATTATAAAACCTATCCACAAGAAGAACGGCAAACGGTGCACCTAACCATAGTGAGCTTTCACTACTTTGGCTGAGAACTACACACAGGCAGTCAAAGCAGACTGAATGGGAAACATAATATTACGCCGTTACAAGCAATGAGAAGAGCGTTTTTTAACCAAACAGATTTTTGAAGTTACCAAGAGTTGAAGTTTTGATTCCAGCTGAAAGTTTGGGTAGAAGGTTTTTTGTTCCAGCAAGAAAAGCTCCAAATATCGTATATCCAAAAGAATATAATCCATCAAGAATGGCTTAAGCTAAAAGCTTCATGGGTTTTACCGCGTCCGCGGCGATGTTTTGACTCGTGTTCTGATATTCTCATTATTTACTTGAAGTGGTCATCATTATGTCTCTGTCCCATGTACACCTAAAGAAATACTTCTACGACTTTTCAACTTTCCATCTAAGTGGTCTTTTATGTCGACACGAATTGGTCTACTCGTTTCGCCTATGTATTCATTTCCAAGTGTCTTACAAGAGATGAGGTATACCGTATGCATTGTATTTCTCTCTCTCTCTCTCTCTCTCTCTCTCTCTCTCTCCCTCTCTCTCTCTCTCTCTCTCTCTCCACTGTGAGGGCATATCACCCAGTCCTTTGTTTCATGCACGCTATAGTACAGGAGGTTTCGAACCAACTGGTAGCGCTGCGTTAAGTGGAATCCCTGTGATTCCTACAGTTCCCGAGATCACTGTATTTGAGACACCTTTTTAGCGCTGCACTTACTTCCTTGATGTGAGGGGTAGCTCCAAGGCTTTCTTCTCGTTTGGGCTTGACTAACCATTGTTTCGTATGGCCTATTTCTTCTCTCCGCCCTAATGTTAGTGGCTGTACTTTCGTAGCGATTAGTGGTAGCCATTTTCGTGTCAAACGTAGGGACTCCTTCCTCCTTTCTTTTCCCGTGCCAACGCTTGTTAGTGTTCGGTGCATGTTTCAAACAAGTGCTTTTTTCGTGTGTAAGGAACGAACAGTGAGGCAGTGCACTAGCATGTTTTATTGCTTGGTTTTCGATAACATTTCGTAATGTACCACTCTCGGAACGTTGAATAGCTCAGCGACGATTGAGAATTAGGGCTTCCACTTACATAGATATATAATATAGAGAGCATGATGAAAAATAGAAGATAACTCTATTGTTTGCTCTAAACAAGAGAAGATAAGAAATATCTAGAGCTTCGATTAAAAATGAAAACCTCACACAAAAAGCCTAAGGCGAACTGACTTCCATTTCTTATCGTTCAAATACAGCTTTACAAATGTAGCTACATAACGATATGGTATTGGCGGGCCAGACAACACAAAATGTAATAGAACAGCTTCTCTACTCATTCCTTACATACGAAAAAAGTTTAAAACATGTGCCGGACAGGAACAAGTGTTTGTACGGGCGGAGAAGAAAGGAAGGAATCACTGCTTTTGGCACGAAAATTTACGAGCTCAATTAAGTACGAGAGAACAACCATTGTCATCAGAGCGAGGAAGATAAATATGCTTCATATAGCTTTGAAAGTACTTTCTGTATTAAATTAAGTAAGTGCCAAGACCAAAAGTCTTAGAAACTCTTAGAACTAAAAGAAAACTAAAAAAAGTGTCTTAGAAACAGTGGCCTGGGATTCTGTAGGAATTGTAGAAGCACCCATTAACACATTACGTTGCCAGGTGGTGAGGAATCGCCTGTGTGAAATCAGGAACTGCGCATTGTGTCCTAATGGTCGACGGAAACTGCATGAGTTCAAGTATAATATATCCCGTCTCTTATAAGACATTAAATGAGGAATATATAGGCGAAACGATTAGGGCAGTTTTGTGTCCTCATAATAAAACACCTAAATGGAAAATTGAAAAGTTATAGAGGCACTCTTTGAGTGCATATCGGACAGAAAGACGACTTTGAGGTTATAGTGAGAATATTGGAACACGAACTGAAAAGAGCGGAAAACCTATGCTGCTTTTGAATAAATTTCAGCAGCCCAGCATTAAACAGAACGAGCCTGTGTTCCAACATAACAAATAATATGGCACCTTGTCTCAGATTCGTTTTTCAGTTTGAGAAAGTTTTATTTTTCATAATGTGCAACAGCAGATTGATGACCTTTTCCTACACAGGTAGACGAACGGTGAGTTTCATGGAAAGGTGGACGTTTGAAGTGAGATTTCCATTGCGTTGTCGCTGAACATAAGAAGTGCCAACCGAATAACTAAATAAGTTCGGTATAGTATGCCGTCTAAGCTCTGAAAAAGGCTAAATCGGCGAAAAATCAACCACCAGTTTTATTTGGGAAGTATTAACCTCGCAAAGCTTTATTTGGGAAGAGAGATGGCTCGTATGATATCTCTATATCAGAAAGAGTGGTGATGAAGCAGGCGTCGGTACTGCAGCGGGTTAGCACGCATGCTCACCCACAGGATGAAGTGAGGGTTCGAGTCTTGTCAGACGCGAAAGTTTTACACATTACCTACATCATGGGATATATCTATAACATCATATCACCGCAATAATAAATAAGCGTTGAATATATCTATAACATCATATCACAGCAATAATAAATAAGCGGTTGAATAAAAAGATTCTTTTTATTATATTTATGTCGACGTTTAGTGTATATTGGAGTTTGAACCTTACAGTTGCAGTTTTCTAGTCAAAATTCAACACGTTTTCTTGCTATTTTACGTATTAACGGTGTCACTGCCGACCCATTCTTCTAACCAGTTCCATATTTGTAATTAGCTCAATCTTTAAAGATAGGGTTCATTAGCATAAAAGAAGTTCATCATTGAACAATCAAAATAAAAGAAAGATTTATTTTAAGGGATGGGTGAATACTAACCTGTCTATAGACGAGTTTCTTTGAGCTTTATGACCGCATACGACTTTTTCGCCTAGCTGAACTACTCATCTGCGTAACCAAAATTGTTCGTTGAATCATGACTCCCGTTGAAACATTTGAAGGCACTATGCAAAGTTCCGTAATCTCAAAGTAATATCAGAATTTCCACGCGCATGCAACGAATCTGGTGATCGTTGGCGAATTCGAAGTAGTTGTTCAACAAGTCGAACTCCATTGGCGGCGGAAACCGATGTTTAAATTGATCTGTCACGTCTCTTCATCAATTATCACTCAGCATCTGATCCTCTGTGACGTTTTGTTGTTGCTTTCCATCACTTCAAATGAATATTTGTAAAATATTCGATCAATTTGATTGCCTTGTATCGATTTACATCCGATTTTTTTAATTTTCAAGATGTGTTGTTGATACATACATGCGGGTATAAAGTGTTTTGTATAACACGGTGGTTTAAAATACGTTCAGTCCAAAATATAAAGCATTTTCAACACTAGTTTCCTTAATTGGCTTCACTCGCATTGCCTTTATTTCTGTTTGCCTACTATCTCAAGCGGGTCGCAGTAAAAGCATACTTCTCATCACTAATTTTATGCGCTTCAACGGCTGCTCCTTATTATTTGCTGTCACTACAACGATAGGTGTTTCAAAGAAATTGTTTAGTGTCCGATCGAAACGTGGGTGAAAGTTCCAGCGGGGCTATGAAAGTATTTAGCCGAACTTTTTTCATGACCTACCATCTCATTTACTCTGCAGATCCCAGAATTTCTTGCGTTCAATTCATTTTCTCCAATGTATCTTCGTTTTGAGCATTTTGCTTTTTATTTCAGCG